>JAQIUQ010007318.1:0-15582 GCA_030378365.1 Hybognathus amarus | reverse complement strand
TCACCTTTATTGTCAGCCGCGCTCTCCTCTGTCCCCTGAACCGAGTTCGGTTCACTTCCTGATTCTATGAAAACACTCCCTCAGAAACGGGCGGTGGGCTCAGATTGGTTAGTTTGGCCCTGTGTGTTGTGATTGGCTAAACTGTCGCTCACCGGTCTGCCGGAAGATTAAGCGCCCATCAGCTGACCTTTAACGGGCAAGTCATGAGTCTCCGGTCCAGATGTAAATATGTGTTGAACTGCAGTATCAGTTTCAGGCCAGAATCAGACCGAGAAAGCTGCGATGAAGAGAGTCAATCAGAACCTCACCACACACGGCTCTTACTAAACGTTTCTGAATGATAATTTGCTACATTTTTAACTTTATACACGTTTGTTTTACACAATAGCATCTGACTGGCAACAATAGCAACTGACTGGCTACTAATGTTAAACACAAACAGCGTTGGCATGTTTACGTTCTTGATCAAATTGAAAATAATGTCATAAAGCATATATACATGAAAAATATGTTTAAAACATTAGTACTTATAGAAAGATTCAGGTCCATAATGTTTGTACGCGTTTGTCGTAGACACAAAATAGCATAGTCTAACTAGTAGTGTCTATAAAGCCAGCGCTGGCATTTGAAAAAAATAAAACACAAGGTACGTCTTGAATTATACATGCAAATACATTTAAAATGATTAAGTCTTAGCCTACTTACAGATTGTGGCCCAACAACTGCTGCCTCTTGGTTTTAAAGTTGGATCTGCTTCATGTTTTAGTAACAGTTTCTTGTTGAATGCGGTGTTGAACTCGCTAGATTACGATCGTCATTTTCAGGAACATAATCAAACATAAATTGTATCCATTGTTGAGGAAGAATAGCATTCCATGGGAAGCCCGAACACAGAAGACCTGACAGCTGCGAGAGGAGGGGTTGATGCAAATGTGTGGGTGTGATTTCACAAAGGAGGGCAGAGTCGTATAGTGTGAACCGCACAGATCAAGCCGACGAATCGCAAAATCATGTAAACTAGGCTTTAAAAAACTGTACATTGGTGAGCAAAATTTGCAACAACAAATGTACAAAATGTATCACAGACCAATATATAAAAACAAAACCAACTAATGCAAGAGACGCATAGTGTTAATACAGCAATGGTCCAATAAGGGTTAAAAAATGTCTCCTTAATATGATCTCTGATATTCTAATGGTGATTAACTTATCATGAATATAATTTATACTAAAATACTTTTGTGTAAGGCAACTACATGTCATATTCATAATGCAAGCTACAAAACAAGCCAAGAACTGTGTTCCTAAATCAGTGTATTGCCATTTTACATAGTGCATTACTTCAAACTGGCCCACTTAGCAGCATGAAATACAAAACCATTATTCTAAATTTCAATAAATAAATGCATAAGCAGGCAATACAACAATACTTGAAGCTAATGCTGGAGGTTTACACATCTCCAGTTACTGAAGTGAAACACACAGGACCTGTTAAAAGTGACAAAGATTCAACACTTTTCATGATTCGTAAATTGCGGTTAACAATAATCAGTATTGATAAACTGATTACGTTTTCAATTAATTGTGCTCCCCAAGGTAAATTTAATACATATTAATTACAGTTATCAGCATGTGTCATAATAATTATTGTGTTGAAGTAACACATTTCTTGCAAGTTTAGTGCAATATTTACTGTGATTCAGTAGCAAAATAAATAATTATAGGAAATAGACAAACATTGAAATAAACATTTCAAGTGTGACCTCTTTGACCACACCAACTTCTTTTAAGCCAGCAACATTCCAGCACAGCATTCATTTTTAATAACCCACCAACAGCAACATTAAAACAGTCCAATTGAGCAGCAGTAAACAAAGAATCCATACAGCCTTCCAAGCCCATTTATAATTGCATGTCTTATCTTTGTCAGCTCAGTCCGTCTTTCCTGAGTCAACTCTGATTTAACAGGATGTGGATGATGTCTAACCCTCATTGAGGTGATTGTAGCTGCGTATGAAGCGATCATGTGTCATTTTTAGACCAGCTTAGAAGCAGTGTCAGATCATCCTGAGCATCAAAGCCACACACATAAACAGACCTCCAGCCAAGCCTTAGCTTGTTTTGAAAGACTTATTGCACATCTGACATCTCTGCAGTATTGCTTTTTTTTGGCTCAAACCAAATACCAATTTCAAAACTTGTATTTAAAGTTAACAAACCGACCCTAGATGAGGGCAGAAGGGCAGCTTTCCTTCAGTGCATTATTTCTCAACTTAGCCCAATGTGAAAACCGACGGGCCTGTTCTCGCCTAGCAGTTGAAAACCCATGTGGGGAGAGGGTGGATTACCGCAGTGAACCGAGCACGCCTTCATCTTGATATCCGATCTGCATTACAATGAGGTTATAGTTCTTCAGAGGACACAATCATCAAACATCTATGTCTTGGTATTCTTTTGCTTGCTTTCACACATTCCAGTTAACACACCAGTCCAAACATGACAAGAAAAGTTAAATGGTATCAGGTTCTTGGTGGAGTAAATCATCACCTCAATGAGAACGAAAAGGTCAGAATGACCGATGAAAGAGGGAGTAGACATGATGTTTGGGAAAACACAAAGCCTTTCTTACACAGCAGTCTAGCTAAAAGCTCCAGGTCCAACAAAAACATTTAATTTAGCAAGAATTACCTTTCCCTGATTCAACTCCTGTATCTTCTTCACTGCTGCCAGACCCTCCTCTTCATCATTCCCAGCTGAAGAAAAGAAAGAAAAGACAGGAAAGGAAGGTGTTAAATATACAAATTAAGTTATCATTGCATCAATGACACATGACAGAATTTAAATCAGCAATTAGTAAAAAAATAATAATTTCAAGATTACTTTATATAATGAACTGATTGAATTTAGGCTTTAATAAACATTGATCAGTAAACATAAACAAAAGCTCAACTAAACCTGCTCGTCGCTATGATTCTTGCTGAAGCTTAGACGCGCACAAGAATGAACCTCATTGGTTCTCGCATGTCAAGCAAGTGGGGTGGGGTGGGGTGGTGATGGTGGAGTGGATAAGACACATGCCTTTGGTGTGAGACACTCGGGTTCGAATCCACTGTGAGACACCAATGTGTCCCTGAGCAAGACACTTAACCTCTAGTTGCTCCAGAGGCGATGCGCCCTCTGACATATATTAGCAATTGTAAGTCACTTTGGATAAAAGCGTCAGCTAAATGAATAAATGTAAATGAATGTTCATATGTGAATAAAAGCCTAAATTCAGTCTGTTCTTCATATAAGGCGATCATGTGTCTTTAAAACAAATTGGTCTAAACTGCTTAATTCATATGGATTATTTTACTGATATCTTTATAAACTTTATGAAGTATCAATGTGTCAGTTGTGTGGCGGTCAATGTATGCATTTCCATTTCAAATAAAAGCTGTTCTTTTGAACTTTCTATTCATCAAAGAATCCTGAAATAAAAATGTAAAAAACTGTTTCAACATGGATAATAATCATACATGTTTTTGGAGCATAAAATCATCATATTAGAGTGATTTGTGAAGGATCATGTGACACTGAAGACTGGAATAATGATGCTGAAAATTCAGCTTTTTTTCAGAGGAATAAATTACATTTTACTATATATTAACATAAAAAAGTAATTTTAAATTGTCATAATATTTCACAATATTACTGTGTTTTGTGTATTTTTTTATCAAAAAATTGCAGCCTTGGTGAGCAGAAGAGACTTCTTTTAAAAACATAAAAAATTTAGTAGCAGTATTTTTTAGTGTTCAAATACACTGCGCATTCATTGGGATGAACTGAAATGGTGTGGATTACGAGACCGCTTGACAGGAGAGCAAAACTCAAGCGCTCAGTCAGCGTTCGGCAAGTGAAAACATATCGTTCAAGCGATAAACTCCACCTCAGCTTCAAGTTCGCCTTCTGCCAGTTGTTTCCCTCTGCACATGAGCTGCAAATGGGTCCCAGACACAAATACGTCATCAACTAGGCTTTTTCGTTCTTATCGCAGGAAGACTAGTTCTTACTGTGAGGAGAAATTTCACATTTATCTCGCAAACGACTAATATATCACCCATCCCTCAGTAGAACGCTCTCCAAAACTCACTAATATCAGTATCTAATTTACATAAGTCAGATGATCGTGCTGATCCTCGTCGATTGATGGCAGTGTAGTGTCTAACAGCATTGTGGGACTGAAGTACAAAAGTACATAAAGAAAAATGCAAATGCTACCTGAAGAACTACTGAATGCACCTTTAATCTATTGTAAAAAAAAAAAAATATTTCAAGAAAAAGAGAATCGATTTGCATAGAAATTCATATAACATTCTGCAATCAACCGTCTGAAAAAAGAATAAGCAAAAATGTAACTTAACTACCCATCAAGTTACTTAAAGGGTCCATGTTAAGAGAATAAAATGCACCTGTGGTGGAACATTTAAACTGAATATTAAGCTAACCAAGTTAACATTTGACCTCATTTAACCAGCTACAATCTCTGAGACAATGTACTCAAAGACATTCTGTATACTTCAGATGAATGTATGTGTGTCAATCACCTGATGGTGTGTATAAATAACAAATAGTGGGAAATAGAACTAGACAGATGACTAAGTTAGAATCATTAAAACAAAGTCTCCTCTACCCAGTAACAAAACAGTCTACCTGTGAACAACCAATGAAAGTAATGTCATTATGCCATACCTCCCTATTGTATAAAAACTGTTGTATCAGTGTTTTCGGGGGATTCTCAATGGAATTTGTCTGAGATCCACCGGCCTTTGTTTCTACTTCAGGAGTATAGATGGTTTGCAGTCACGTGATTGTGTTTCAATGCGGACTGCAGGTGGAGGGCAAGGAGTGAAGAGCGCAATGGACAGGAGATGGAGGAAAATCCGTACTGTACTACTTTGACGGCTACTTACAGAAGAGATATGTAAATAGAAAATTTAAACATATGTTGGATGTGATCCACAGAGTTATGAAGAGGACCGATTTTCAACTGAATTGAGAGATTTGCCTGCCATCAAGGCTGTAGATATCAGCAACTAACTCGTCTTACAGACATGCTTTGACTTTTCAAAGTTCGGAAACTGGTACGTTACACAAACAGCCACATAAGTGTATTTAAACACCTGAATAATGTAATTATAAGCCACATAATAATGTATTAACTCACATTTGACGAAGTTATCACTGCACACTGTACAAACACACGGGTATTTTCCCACTGATCGGCTCCTGCCTATACCGCAGACGTAAGTTAGGTTTACAAGGCATTTTTACCGGTGTTTTTCTGTCAATTTCTTGTATCTTTCCCCCCTTATGAACAACAACTTTTGGCACAAAAACTCTTAGTGGTTTGATCGATTTGAGCAACCATGAACAACACAAAACATAGGCATTTGAGTGTGTTATAGTGCTTCCTAATATAGAAATTCACTTCCTGCCCTCCATCTGTGCTTCATCATCTCCATCACGACGTCACGTGAAAACAAGCTATTGCTCGAGAAATCTCCTGGCCGTAATTAAAAGCATTGAAAGGACATTTGCTGGAGTCTGTTCTGTTATTTAAGCGGCGCAGCAAGAACACGTAGGTTAGAATTATTAGCACCCGGTGGACGTCAACTGTAGACGCGCTAGGGTATAGGGTAGGTTTAGTGCTCAGCAGACGTCGATATGTAGATGCGCGGGTAAAAGTATAAGACTTGGCCAACTAGAGTGAGTATTATTGTAGAGTAGTCAGGTTCAGAGAAAAATCGATTACACACCTTTTAGGAGTAGATGATGCCCAAAAATATATTTTTTTGAGGCTATTGCCCAGTGACACTTTGTAACCATCATTACACACGTTTTCTGAAAGTTTACCTACAAAGAGGAACCTCAGGCTTGTGTTATGTCCGCCAAAAAAAATCTATTCATACTCCACATTCCATACCAGATGGAGGCAGTATACCCGCAGAAAGTGAGTTGGTCTACTCTAGAGTAACAAACTACAAACGCCATAGTCTCTATGCTCCACCCCTACCTTCGAACTTAGAGCCAAAGCCAGAGCCAACTCCTAATAGAAGACATTTTGACTCCTGAGGAATGTTGTTAGATGTCAAGTGATTTTTAAATATAACATCTTCAAACTACTTCCCTTCACCTTTTCCAGTGCATATGTTCATATTTGTTTTGTTCCTATTACATTTTTATTGTTAGTTTGAATTACATTCATTTGACACACAGCATTCGCTGATGTTGACCAACATCAACTCTCACCGAATTCACCGTTAGACACGCAATTGACACTTTTCACATGCTCTCACACCACACATCAATTTTGTCATGCACATAAAAATTGCAAAGCAAAGAGGACACGAAGACCGACAGACTAGACAGAGCACGTTAGTTATAACATTTACAAAATCTCAGCTCTCAGATTCTGTCAATATTATTATGCAATTCAAACAATAAATAGCCTACCATTTTGGCGCACGATAGAACCGATCATCTCTAATACCTAATATGAAAAAAAAAATTTTTTTCAACTTACCAAAATGTATTCCTCATACATAATATCGACCAATATTTTTTTTTATCAGTGTGCAGAGATCAATAACATAGCTAGAGAACAAATATGTCAGATTTACCTCAGGAAAGCAATTTAATAAACATAATTTAGGTCACGTAGTTGGCAAGAAAATAAATAGCTATAGACTGCGTTTTTTGTCCCTGCAGCGGGTGGTTGGGGTGGTGGTAATGGTCTCTTGCCAAGGGCTTCAACCATTCTTCCACTCTCTTCCCACAACTGAAATGTAGTAGTGGACTGTACTTTCAGCACGATTGACAATATCAGGTTCAAGTACGCCCACAAGCCGTGCGAGTTATTTGTTTAGCAGTTTGGCTGGTGGTTATGTTCCCCGCATACTGCCTCCAATGGCCAAAACTGGTATTATGACACCTGTTGGGCTGTGGCTAGTAATTTAGCATGCTAATTCAGGTTGATATCTCAGCAGCACTATAACTTGTCATTTTTTAATGACATCATCACCTTCATTTCTTCTCATTCTTTTGATGCGTGTAGCTCATTTTTCTGGAATATTTTTATCTCAATTATTACACATCACACCTTCTTATTGCCTTTCATGTGTCACTAAACTTCAGGAAAAAGCTCTTATTGATAATGCAGACTGACAAGGAGGAAAAAGAAGAGGAAATGCTTGAAACATAAAGATAAGGAAGAAGGTGGTGGGTTGAGGTCCTTCAACACCAGTCATGCTAATAACACTATACATGGTATGGAAAGTATCACAAGTAGCAGGAGACCAATTAACGGATGACATAACCACAGGAATGGATCTGTAAGCTGGAGTCAAGACACCAGTGGAATAGTGTTAGTTTAATGATCTGAAATCAGGTATGAGATGATACTATACCAATGATCACATGCATGTCCAGGCTGACCAGATGTCTGGAAATCTCATATCCCATTCCTCTGGCTCCCCCTGTAACTATGGCAACCTTTCCATTTTGCTTGGGCAAATCTGTGCAAGACAGAAAGCAACAAAATTATGGGAAAAAATTGAATGCACAATAATATAAAAACTAGTGGTTAAAAACCAAACTCTCTGTGGGTGTTTTTTGGATGCAGTGGCATCCATTAAAGCTACACTGAGTAACTCTTTTAGTTTATTCTTAGCTAAAAACCCTTAGTTCTTTAAAAAATGTGCTCATTAATGTATATTTACTTTGTTCAAGTAATAAAGTATTCTCATGAGTGTATAATATGCCATTGAAAATAGATACGGGTAAGGGGTTCTAATGTCGTCGCCATGTTGGCCCTCCATCTTGAAAGTACATTAGCCAAAGAGGGACATACCCCGTTAATTCAAGCTTCGCCTTTCGCGTTTACGTTTGAGTTAACAATCATGGACGAGGTTCGAACCGAAGCCATGTTAATCTTGAACTACATTGGCCACCGTAGGAGTTCAGAACGAAATCGGAATTGAGAGGAACAGAAGCTAATGTTCACTGGATGGTCATATCTAGGGTTGGGTATTCAAGAATCGAATATCTGATTAGAACCGGACTAACTTTCGCTTTTTCCCGAATTGTTCAAAAGTAAAATTTCGAATTCCTAGTTTCGATATTCACAGTCCGCCGACTCAGAAGGAACCGCTGAACATCACCAACGAAGAAGCATCTACCGGAAGTGTTGGCATAACCGTGCAATTTGAACATGAGTAGCTTACATTGGTGGTCCAAAGTGTGGCTTCACTTTTCTAAAAATAACGAAATCTCGGCAAAATGCAAAATTTGTGACAAAAGGAGTATTTGTGACAGAAGGAGTATTTCCTTCAGAAAGACCATTGGTTAGCAAGGTTAGCTAAACTTTTTTGACCCTGCCTCTTGAAAAGAATCAGAATCGAGAATAGGAACCAGCTAGTTAGGAACCAGAATCGAAACAAGGAATCGGAATCAGAATCGTTCAAATTCAAATGATACCCAACCCTAGTCATATCCCTTTTCACTGCAAGATGGGGTAAAAATCACACAGTGTAGCTTTAAATGTCAAAATGCATGATATGTTTTGTGATAAGCCTACTAGTGATACCATTCCTTCACTCTTTTGCTTAATGGCCTGGGTATTATTTGTTAATACTAATTAAAAATATTGATAAACAATTTAACTTGTCCAACATTGGTGTTTTACTGGTCAATAAGTCAGACAATCATCACTGATAAGCAGTCAGTTTTTGTTACTATTTCCATGTTAAAATGTTTCCAGTTAGATCTCAAATAATATTAAGTTAATTATGCATTAACTGTAAGGCTTATATTTTATAGCCATCACACAAAATAATTTTTTTTTTTAAAATGTCTTAAAAATCAGTGTTCCTTAATCATGTGTCTTTCTTTTTTCTTCTCTAGTAGCTAATCCCATGGGCTTCAAAAGCTTTAAATATTTCTGAATCAAAAGACCATTGTGAGGAAGGATTTGGGTCTAATCCTCGTGCTTTGCACTGGGACATGGTTGCCTTTAACGTGGTTTAAGTTGAAGTAGCCTTTAGGACTGTCTACAATTGCATTACAACCGAGCAATAAGTAGAAACTTGAGATTAATAAATAATAATAATTATATATATAAATATATATATATATATATATATATATATATACACACACACACACACACACACACACACACACACACACGTAGATCTAGAAGAAAATAGTGTCACTGAACCCATTTTTATGTCAGGATTTGATGAATAGAAAGTTCAAAGAACAGCATTTATTAATTAGAATCTTTTCTAACATTATAAATGTCTTTACTGTAACTTTTGATCAATGTAACTCATCCTTGATGAATAAAAGTATTGATTTCTTATTTATTTTCCCCAAAAATAAAATACAAATTCTTACTGACCCCAAACTTTTTAAAGGGTAGTGTTTAATGTAACAAAAGCTTTCCATTTCAGATAAAAGCTGTTCTTTTGAACTTTCTATTCATCAAAGAATCCTGAAATAAAAATGTAAAAAACTGTTTTCAACATGGATAATAATCATACATGTTTTTGAAACATAAAATCATCATATTAGAGTGATTTGTGAAGGATCATGTGACACTGAAGACTGGAGTAATGATGCTGAAAATTCAGCTTTTTTCAGAGGAATAAATTACATTTTAATATATATTAACATAAAAAAAGACATTTTAAATTGTCAGAATATTTCACAATATTACTGTGTTTTTTGTGTATTTTTATCAAAAAAAATTGCAGCCTTGGTGAGCAGAAGAGACTTCTTTTAAAAAACAACAAATATTACCAATCTTAAACTTTTGACCAGTAGTGTATATATGTGTATATATATATATATATATATATATATATATATATATATATATATATATATATATATATACATATATATATGTAAATAGGTGGTTTTGAACATGAATGCGATGCAGAACGTTTGTTTTTGGGTGAACTGTCCGTTAAGCGCAGCAAAGTTACCACAAGACTGCTTGTAAGTTAACTATTGAAATGTTTGACAGCTGCTAAACACATAAAATAACAAACTGCAAATCCGTAACGATAAAAACCTCTAACCTGGCAATTTGAACGATTTGTTGAAAAGCTGGTATCAGGAGAACTTTGACGCCGTCTCAGTCAGAGTCTGATGAAGCCGAAGATACAAGGCAAAAACCACCACATGACTGAAGATGACAGGGAGTGTCTCAGTATTTACGCTCCGTGCTGAAGTACAGCAGATCGGATCATCTGTTCTTACGATAGTTCCGCTGTGTGCGACAAGCACTGTAGAGTCTGAACTCCGATTTACTACGGGGATTAACCACTGCCAGGAAAGAAAAAAAAGAAAAATAAATGCAGCTGGTGAAACATTACCAAAAGACATAGCAGGATAATGATTTGAAATTTTTCTAGATTTAGCTATTTTTCTAAGTTAAGAGATAGAGAGTTAGTTGCCAGTAGGGGCTGGCCAATATACAGTTTTTCTCAGTCACTTTGGTGCATTTCTCACATCGCTATTTACATTTGCACAACAGTTAGTTCAACCTCCACAACATTTTGTCATTTGTGCACATCATAGTAGCAATTTCTCATTCCTTCCAACAAATTGCAAATGCTTTTGGACATGCATCAATTCATACAACTCTCTGCTGTTTTATAACATTATCATTTGCTTATGTCATATCAGTCCAAATTAAGTATACTTGTGAACGCTGAATAGTCATTCCATATAAAACTAATAGTCCTCATTTGAGTCATTTCATTGCTTAAGTCATCACTTACAAAAATGTTGAACTAGTTGTCAAAATCCGATCAAGCAAATTTTGTTTTTTATTTTTTATCTTTAAAAAAGATATCCTAAATGACAATGTATCCTAAATTGAACAATTTCTCACAGGCAAACCTCAGCTTTCACTGATGAGATGTGCATGAATGACTTACAGTATATGTATGTTGCATGTTCAGTTCCAATATGTACTGTGATATTGTTTACAGTTGTGCACCAGATCTAACCAAAGGGACTTTATGTTTGTTGTAAATAAGGGTGTATTTTTTCTTCGCACAATGCTGTGAACAAATTAGAATTGCAAAGACCATGCAGTAAAAATGTGAAACATAGATATTCACTGTCTTATACTCAATTACTATACCTCACTAAATACAGTAATGTGAAACTTTACTGTAGTTTTCAAATGGCTGTGCAAATAGTTTATAGGACTGTCTTGAGCATTTTCAGATAGTGTCACCAAGATCTGACTTTTTTGCATTGTCAAACACTTACAGAGTAAACTGTCATAATGAAAACATGACAAAGCCATTTGACTATCTTGTTCATAAACACTGGTGTTATGACTTTTCATCTTGACGACACTGACACTTTCATTGACATGAATACTTGCTTTTGAGGAATGAGTTATCCATTTAAGCAAGTGACACACTTTTGCAGGTTATCAGACTAAGTTTTGCAATTTGTCCTAAATTGTTTTGAGAACTGCATTAACTGTTGTGGAAATATAAATAGAGATGTGAGAAATGCACCAAAGCGACTGAGAAAAACTGTAATACAGAATAATTGTTGACTCTATAGCAAAATATACATACAGTAATAGCAAATAAGATACAATAATTGATGAAGGAGGTATTTTTAATCACCCAATTTTGTACAGTAAGCAGCCAAATCAGGATTCAACTATAGTGGCAGATTTATATAGCGGTAGATAAAGCACCATGACCAGATGTTGTACTGTGGAGTGGAGGTTCCTCTCTCCCACAACTATTTACAGAAACTATTACACCGGGAAGATAGGATTGTGACAAGGTTGTGACAGCAGAGACTTCAATATTGTTTGTATAATAAAATATTTTAAAAATATATAAAACTTCCAGGACTGTGTGTCCTACCCTAAGATCAACAATGAGCAGGAAATAGGAAAGGGTTCGAAAGTTAAAAATGGCCATGACACTGTCTGATTTATTCAGACATTATACGCAAAGTGAGGACAAGTTTGATATATGTTTGGACCCCTTAAATCGTGTAGCTTTTTATTTCTTAAACAACCATGCAGGAACACATCATTGCCATATTCTCAGATGACATCAGGCTCAGATTGTGAAAGAATGGTTGGAAGGGAGCATAAAGAATCATTTTCACACATGAATTTGTACCTCTGAGTCCTGACCTAAAATTCATTGAAAGTCTTTGGGATGTGCTGGAGTATAGAGCTATACCAGAGTGCTTGACTCTTGCATTGTCAATAAATGATCTTGACCTAAAATTGATGCACCTCTTGATATAAATAAATATTGTGGTGTTATTACCATCAGGAGGTGCATACTATTTGGTAACTTGGTAAACTGTTAAATTTGGTGAGTGACAAACTGTCTAAATATGTTCACCATGGTCCATTTCTGTATAATAAAGAGTATAAACGATATATAATTGCATCTTTGTAAGATATAGGTCAACATTTAACCTGTTTCAAAAAAACATTTCTTTCATTTTTACATTTGTGTCATTAAATATGAGTAATTTGAAACCCAATACTTTCATTTAAAAGTGTAATTTAGCAATTTATCTCAGTAAAGCGGTAAAATTGTCAGTAAATTATTACAGTAACTGATTCTCGCTAATTCTTAATTTTTTTTTTATTCTTCCTAATTTTATCTTTTAAAATTTCCCTAATTTTATCTTTTAAAATTTCCTTTTACAAAAAGCCCATTGCTATTATGCAACGCATTCTCAGCCCAAGGCGTCACCTTTGACCATGCTTCAATATTGTACGCTTCCGGCGCCTCTTTAGCGTCACTTATATGACACGATCCTCAGGCGTCATCTAACTGACGCTAAAGACGCAAAAGCGTAGAGTATTGAATCATGGTCAAATGCTTCCCAGAGGCGTCAGTTAGGTGACGCCTATGTTGGAAAGTCTTTTCATTTTGTGGAATTGCACACACAAGAACCACCACTATGGCAGCTATATACTTAATTAAATGCACACTAGACAATTTCATTTTTAAGTTAAGCATGATTTATACTTTTTAATATTTTGTAACATTTTCAATATCTTTACCGTCACTTTTGATCAATTTTTCATCAATTTAATTTGATTAAAATTGTATTTATTTATTTATTCGGGACAGTGCACATTAATGGACGATCTAACATTTCTGTACAAGACTGCAAAATGAGCCAGGTTATAGCATAAATGCTGATTTTCACCTATAGTCCCAGAAGGCAGGAAGACAACAACATGAAAAAACAACAACAGTAAGAATATGACAATATATCAAAATCAAGCAAGAAGCGCATTCAAGCAGTATACATTGTATCAATAAAATAATTCAAAATGAGGACATAACTTGGAAACTTTTTAGAAACTGTTTAAGGTCCTTTATATAGATGTGCAGAAAGTGGGACATTCTCTAATGTTTGTTGGGAAGCTGTTGCAAAAATGACCTCCTCTGACAGACAGGTTTTCTTTGCAGGGATCTCTATATCACCTTTGAATGAAGCTCTGGTACAACAACCTCTGTCAGACCTTGGTTTATTGTGCCTAGAAGATGCAGGTAGAGTCCAGTCCATGCAAAACTTTACAAATTAAACAGCTATTTTTAAAATGAATACATTTTTTTAATTAGCATATCTGTATTTTCCTAAAATGTATTTTCCTCTGATGGCTACTTCCAGCAGGATGATGCACCATGCCACAAAGCTCGAATCATTTCAAATTGGTTTCTTGAACATGACAATGAGTTCACTGTACTAAAATGGGCCCACACAGTCACAAGATCTCAAACCCAAATGGAGATCTTTGGGATTTGAGTGGAACGGGAGCTTTGTGCCCTAGATGTGCATCCCACAATCTCCATCAGACTGCAAGATGCTATCTCTGTCCATCTGGGCCAACATAGATAGAGCAGATAGTGGATGGACGGAGCGGACGGACAGCATAGATAGATAGATAGAAATCAAAAGCCATTACAGTATGACAAAATGAAAAATCTCTGACTGTTTTAACTCTACATTCTCGGCACATGCAGATTTTCCCTGTTGGGAGCAAATAGCCATTTATGTAGCCTCACTGTCATACAAGGGCGATGTGTGCCATGAAAATGCCTCAGAGACAGGAACACAAACCTGGGGCTCAGGCTTTGGTGCAATGACAGCAGGTTGTGGAAAATCCTTTGCTGTTTGACTAGTGCTAAGTAAACAGACATTTCCTGGAAGTGCTCTCAGGCCATATAAGAAGGGATTTTGTTGGAGAAGAGAGGCTGGATGTCTCAAATTATGGAAACTGAGTCCATTTTGTTTATAATTTAGCCTACGCTTTTGACCTGTTGCTGAATTTTTATATATGTATGAGAATTCAGGGGGAACAAAATGGAAAATGCTGGAAATGGGTCAGGGTATATAACACAGAACAGGCTGAGGTGTGACAAAATGACAACTTGCTTTTCCACACCAGGCCTCAGAGATTTGTCCTCACATGCATTGACGTCACTTTCCCACCGGAACAACCCTCATAAGCCTGACTGAGTGGCAAAAGATCTGTTGCATGACTGGATTTAATAGGTGAAACTGCAGAAAATGCAGACTAAAATGAACAATTTCATCAATTTAAACTAAATGTTGGACTCAATATAGTGTTCCTTACAACTTACTAAAGATCCAGTGATCCATGGTTATTGACATGCAGCCAGGAATTGTGTTGCCTGACATTTATGCTTGCCTGATTTCAACACCGGGGAAATAAAAGCAATATACAGACCTAAATATAAAGCAAATTTGCCTGTGAACGCTTTATATAAATACAAAATAGGTCTAAATCCTGGTGATCACTTATATCAATGTTATGCCTATAGTATATATCGTAAGCTCTAAAACTTTATTTATTTATTTATTTTATTGGTCAGTGTTTACTAAAAAAACATCCAATAATGCAGAATATGCAAATGTTAAATATTTAATTGATGAGTTGTTAAAGCTGGCGTCAGCAACATTTTTTTGATCATATTCAATGAAGTCGACACTATAATCCGACAGAACAACATAAATAAAGTGGTTTTCAGAAACAAATCCGAGCTTCTAGCTCCATCTGGAGCGTGTTATCTTGTTTTGCAAAAATCCAGCGCTCCCTGTTAACTGTGTCCAATCAGCCCAGGGGGTGTGAGATCTGACTGTCAATCACAGATCGGGCACACGCCACCCCTCGCCGCACATTACAATCACATGCACACGCCTGAAGTTCGCGCAGTAAGGAGAGAGTGATGGCGGAACACTAACAAACCAAGTACGCTCATTTAGAGTATAAATGACGTTAGCAATTGCAATATTGGTAGATTAGCCAGGCAGCATACCTCCAAATAATCCATGGTGTTGATGAACGCTGATGAGACGGTTCGCGTTCACAGAGATAACCTTGTGCGCACAGCACTAATAGCACCGAAAATCTGTGGGAGGGTATTCGTTGATAGTGGGGGAGGGCAATATGAGTTGTAAACATTGAAATATGTTGCCAAAGTCCACTCAATA
>JAQIUQ010007317.1:0-12958 GCA_030378365.1 Hybognathus amarus | reverse complement strand
GTCAGGGGATCTCTGGATAATCCGTATAAAACGAAAATTCCGTTTTTCTGTTTTTTTTGTTTCAAATAGAAAAACCAAATAACCGTTTTTGGTGTCAGAATCAAAAAACGAAAAACCAATTAAAAACTGCCCGTTTTTCGTTTTTGGAATTCATTTTATCGTTATTCCTTTTTGAACAAAGAATGAAATGAGTCTTTGAACTTCTGTCAATTCGTTTTTCGTTTATAAACCAAAAACGGAAGTCACGTGGTCCATTCCTTTTTTGGAAGCGAATGTAACCGGAAACACTTTCAAAATAAAAGTAACTACAGTTAGCGAGATGATTGTAGACTAAAACTGAACTAATATAACTTTTTTAGTACAACTAAAGTAGCACTGGGTGTGAATAACAAGTTAACTGAAATAAAAATTAAAACTAATAAAATAATAACTCTGGCTGTTAGGGAGAATTAAACATTTGTACTATTGGTGAATAGGGCCTACAGCTATGTATGCTATGAGCAGGGCTCTGCATTGCAACTCTTTCACTAGCATATATGGCCTAAAGTGTTTTACGAGCATATATAATGTCAGTGATGTTATAAGGTTATATTATACTTTTATACATGTATATAGTTCCTCCTCCAGGTTGTGGTATTATTATAGCCTCTGCAGTGGACAGATGTAGATTTAGCCAGAGCCAGGATGTCATTGTGCAAATACAGCCTCCTCCTGAGAGCAGCACATTCCCCTTAATCATATTTTTTTTAAAATAAAGAACTGAACTTCACCTGCCTTCCTGCTCCCCTTTCTATAGCTATACTATAGAACTAAAGCTGCTAAAAACTCTCAGCTTCCACCATCTACTGTTACCTCTTCTGTGTTAAAACAAAACTCTTCCAAAACAAATCTAGAAAGTTTTAAAACTTTTTTTATTTTTCTCCAGTGTAATATTATTATGTTAGTTAAGTAGATGAAATATTTTTAACCCTTGTGTATCAATTATATAGATGACAAAAATGTCCGTGTCAAAAAACTGTCATAAAAATTTGAAGCTTGGAGCACAGACTTAAGTTGGTATCATTTTAAAGAAGACCCATGGCAGATTATTGCTGAAGTAAACTAAAGCTTAACTAAAATAATAAGTAAAACCAAAAAAAGTTATATAGGTATAAGTTAATAAAAAATTATGTATAAAAAATATGATTAATAAAATATATATTTTATAGATCAGGTTGAACTCTAAAACTGCAAGAAAATCAAAGCCATGCATCTGAATAGGTTGTGTTCCAAATTTGAGTTAGGCCTATCTCAAAAAAATGAGCTTTCGGTAAGAGTTTGTTTGGGCGCAGTAACAGATTTTCCCCATTGGGTGCCAGCAAAACTCCACTGGTGCACACAGTGATTGGATTTTAGATTTGCAAATGAGTTTTTCTCTCTCAAATATTACAAGCACACAAACACATATGAAGAGTTCAGATGCAAAAGCCTCTAAATGCCATTTGAAATTTTCTTCTAAAATGACCATTTTTATCAAGCTTGTATATTTAAGTTCAGTAATTTCACTTAAATGACAACTAATAGGTAATCGTCATTGCCATTTAAGTGAAACTACTGAACTTAAATATACAAGCTTGATAAAAATGATCATTTTAGAAGAAAATTTCAAATGGCACTTTTTGCATCTGAACTCTTCATATACACACACAAAAAAATGTATTACACACATACAAACCACACTCTGACATCCACTCACACAATTATCGTTAATAAGCAGAAAACAGGAATAAAGCAATATTTGTTTTATAGGCCAAACCTGGACAACTGGCACAATCTGGTAAAAAAAAAAAACTTGCCAACAGAATAAAAACCTCTTAACAAAGATTGCATCATTTTATAGTTAAATGGCCCTGGGATTAAAAATTGCGGTTTCAATGGGGACATTTTTGTCCAAAAGGCGCTGAGAAGGAGTATTTTGTGTACCTAATGCAAAATTATTATTGATTTTTTTTAAGAAAATGAAAATAGTAAAGTGAAATAGTAAAATTCCATAAAAATACACACCTGTGCCAAATTTGCATTAACACAGGTAAAGTTATTAACAAAAAAACTGAAAAGGACAAAAATGCCCATAAGGATTCACAAGGGTTAATGCAGCTTGTAGTTCTCATTACTAGTGTGTGAAACCCAGCATTACTCGGTCAAAAATGAGCTGGGACTTTCAGATCTTTTAGAGCTTTTTGGGGGTTTAATTCTGTTTGATGAACCACTGGGTAAAGGTACAACAACAATATTAATACATTTAATTATTTAAAGGAATATTTTTTTTGTCCATGGTTTAATTTAGTAAATCTGTTTTTGCAGCGCTTCCCAAAAAATAAAAGGACACAAGTTTAAATTTACATTTGATTACCACCGTTTTTGATAATATATTTGTATTAAATCAAAGAAACATTAATTTTCTGAATAAAATACATTTCATAGGACAATATAATTCTTAAACATTTTAATAAATAATTAATGCTAAAAATAAGTTGTCATTATCAATTATCGAATTTGATTTATTAGACATGTTTTGTTAAAATTTTAATAAACAAAACAAACAAATGGTTTCAAGTTTACTATAATTAAAAGCATTTGTTCAACCAAATAAAAACCCTGTTTTCGTAATAATTTTAACTGATGATAATAATAATAATTTATTTAATAATTGATTAATACTGTAAACCATGGTATTTTCAGAGACCTTATCATACTGTGAAAATCTCATACCATTACAACCCCACACGGGGATTCCTCCACCCCGGTGTTAAAAAAGTAACTCAGTAACTTTTACTTTGAGTAAATTTTAAATGAGCTACTTTTTACTTTTACTTGAGTAGATTTTTAGACCAGTACTTTTACTTGTACTTAAGTAAAATTTTATTGAAGTAGTAGTACTTTTACTTGAGTAGCATATTTTATTACTCTTTCCACCTCTGAAAGGTAGTTCTCTGTACTTATGGCATATGTAAAGAAAAACAAAAGTGTTTAGTTTTTTACTTAAAATTTTTTAGCATTTAGTTTTTCTCCCTGGTACTCGGTGTCAGGGCCTCCCAGATTTTCCCCAATACCTGGAGGATGTGAGCCTGTGCACTGTGTGCATGGTTTAAGGACTGATGATGATAGTAGCAGGACTGGCCCCATCTCACTCTCTCTTCAAATAAATGCAGGACAGGCAGGACAAAGCAGAACACCACTCCTTCCTCTGGCACCATAAAAGGGCCTTGTTGTCACTTTGTTTCAGATATGTATGGTTTATGTTAAGCCACATCTTTGTGGATTTTGTGGCACTACTTTTGTGGAATTGGATGATGTCAGCTTATGACTTTAATTACAAATGTACATCATAATGTTCAACGGTACAGTGAAGCATGGCTCTGCATTGCAACTCTTTCTCTTGCACACACAACCAACACCACACTTTATGTAAAAAAGATTGGAGAGCATTATTTATTATCTTTAACTTCAGTAAAGCAGATGTAAAACACTACAAGGGGAATGTGCTGCTCTCAGGAGGAGGCTGTTTTTGCACAATGACATCCTGGCTCTGGCTAAATCTACATCTGTCCACTGCAGAGGCTATAATAATACCACAACCTGGAGGAGGAACTATATACATGTATAAAAGTATAATATAACCTTATAACATTTACAGTTGGTTTTAGTCTTCACTCACCCACTATGCTTGTAAATAATTTTAGGGCATATATGCTAGTGAAAGAGTTGCAATGCAGAGCCCTGCTTCACTGTATGGTCTTAAAAATGTTTAATTTTCCCTAAGAGCCAGTCATTATTTTATTCGTTTTAATTTTTATTTCAGTTAACTAAAAGTGTTTTTTTTTACACCCAGTGCTACTTTAGTTGTACTAAAAAAAGTTAAATTAGTTCAGTTTTAGTCTACAATCATCTCGCTAACTGTAGTTACTTTTTTTGTGAATGTGTTTCCGGTTACATTCGCTTCCAAAAAGGAATGGACCACGTGACTTCCATTTTTGGTTTATAAACGAAAAACGAATTGACAGAAGTTCAAAGACTCATTTCATTCTTTGTTCAAAAAGGAATAACGATAAAATGAATTCCAAAAACGAAAAACGGACGGTTTTTAATTGGTTTTTCGTTTTTTGATTCTGACACCAAAAACGGTTATTTGTTTTTTCTATTTGAAACAAAAAACAGAAAAACGGAATTTTCGTTTTATAATTACAAACGAATTACGGATTATCCAGAGATCCCCTGACCCTTTGTGCTTCATTTATAAGATGAGCTTTCCATGAGCTTTGCTTCTAAAGTGCGATGAACAGTTCATTGGTATCTGTCTGTGTGTGTGTGTGTGTGTGTGTGTGTGTGTAGGGGGAGGGGGCTTAATCATTTCACTGTGTGTCTGGCCTGCTAAAGTAAATACATTTCTTAAGCCTGGTATTTTTTAAATAAGTTTTTATTTTTATTTTTTTATAAGTAAAGGCATATAACCTGTTTAATTGTAGTGCATTGACAATAGTTTTATATAATTAGTGTATTAATTAAATTAACTTGGTCCATAAATCAAAAAAGTAAGTAAATAAATCAAAAAGGAAGTGTGTTAAAACTTCTGCATACATTAACTGATCTTGATGAAACTTCAGCAGTGTGTTCGTTGTAAGAGGCCGATCACATGGATGTGACTATTGTGAGTCAAATATATAGCGCCACCAACTGGCAGCAGAAAGTGTTTCACTTTCAAAATGCTTGGAAATCACACTCTTACTTTTACCCGATTTGCTTCAAACTTCATCTGTATAATGTAAACACACGCCAGATGAAGAGCTGTGAAAGCATTATTCAATATCTAAGATAATGTTGCCATAGCAACGCATCAAACTTTAACATTCCTTTTTTTTGATGATTTTGAGTCTCTTAGCGGCTTTTGGGGCCTTTAATGGGTTTGAAAACTCTTGAAACTTTGCACACAGGTCAGATCCCACAGCCATCAGAGCCGGGAAGTTGGTACCCGGGTGTGGCAAGGGGGCTAGACAGCGCCCCCTGGAACGGGGTCCAAAAACTTGGTCCATAAATCAAACACGCTTGCATGTAATAATATGAAACTCAGTACACATGTTGATCTCATCGTTTCATATATTCATATATTCTCCTCAAGCCGGACAACTTTCTAATTTACACTCATGAGCTAGGACCCACAGAAAGTCAGATATTTAGGGCCCAAGCCCTGAAAGGGCGCAGAGCCCTATTGTTTTCCTTCCGATTATTATTAGGGCCCAAGCCCTGAAAGGGCGCAGAGCCCTATTGTTTTCCTTCCGATTATTTTTTTATTTTTTTTTTCTAGCGACTATTCGGGCACTTTTGGGGCCCTTAACATGCTCGAAAACTCTTGAAACTTTGCACATGGGTCAGAACCCGCGGCCATCAGAGCCGGGCTGAAGCTGGTACCCGGGCGTGGCAGGGCGGCTCGTCAGCGCCCCCTGGAATGGGGTCCGAACACCTGGTCCATAACTCAAACACACTTGCATGTAATAATATGAAACTCGGTACACATGTCGATAGCAGAATTTCATCTATACCTCGCGTTCTTACTTTTTACCCCAGCCCAACAGGAAGTCGGCTATTGAGGTTTTTTTGTAAAACACACGCAATGAACTTTTAAATACTCCTCCTAGAGCTCTGATCCAAATTCGACGAAACTCGGTCAGCGTGAAGTCAAGACATTGAGGATGAAAGTTTGCGTGGGGATTTTTGATATCTCGAACGGTTTGGCCGTGGCGAGGAAACGAAATTATGGCGAGAAACGTGAAACAGGAAGTGTGTCATAACTTCAGCATACATTAACTGATCTGGATGAAACTTCAGCAGTGCGTTCGCTGTAAGAGGCACTGAGTCACATGGATGTGACTATTGTGAGTCAAAGTTATAGCGCCACCAACTGGCAGCAGGAAGTGTGTCACTTTCAAAATGCTTTGAAATCACCCTCTTATTTTTACCCGATTTGCTTCAAACTTCATCTGTATAATGTACATACACGGCAGATGAAGACCTATGAATGGATTCTTGATATCTTTGAAACTGTTGCCGTGGCGACGCATCAAACTTTACCATTCTTTTAGGATGCATTCTTTTAGGGATTCGAACATTTGTCCATAAATCAAACACACGTGCATGGATTAATATGAAACTCGGTACACTCATAGATCACATCAGGCCAAACAACTTTCGTGCTCTAAGTTTTACGACAGTTCAAACGGAAGTCGGGAATTATGTTTTTTTTTTTAAATAATTGTCCTAGAAAAACATCAAATTACAACCCATGCTGTTACCAATCACCACCAAACTTGGTGTGCATGAAGTCAAGACATTGAGGATGCTAAATTCCGGACGGATTTGTGATATCTCGAACGGTTTGGCCGTGGCGGATTTTTTTGACTAAAAAAGGACACATAAAGTGTGTTATAACTTGGTTAGTTTTACTGACAGTTACAAAACTTGCCGTGTATATTGTTCTATTCAAGCCAAACAACTTTCTAATTAACAATAATAAGCTCAAACCCACAGAAAGTCAGATATTGTAGTTTGAATATGATCATGCTCTTTCTGAGCTTAGGCCTGTCACACAGTCTGTGTGTGTGTGTGTGTGTGTGTGTGTAGGGGGAGGGGGCTTAATCATTTCACTGTGTGTCTGGCCTGCTAAAGTAAATACATTTCTTAAGCCTGGTATTTTTTAAATAAGTTTTTATTTTTATTTTTTTATAAGTAAAGGCATATAACCTGTTTAATTGTAGTGCATTGACAATAGTTTTATATAATTAGTGTATTAATTAAATTAACTTGGTCCATAAATCAAAAGTAAGTAAATAAATCAAAAAGGAAGTGTGTTAAAACTTCTGCATACATTAACTGATCTTGATGAAACTTCAGCAGTGTGTTCGTTGTAAGAGGCCGATCACATGGATGTGACTATTGTGAGTCAAATATATAGCGCCACCAACTGGCAGCAGAAAGTGTTTCACTTTAAGTCAGATATTGTAGTTTGAATATGATCATGCTCTTTCTGAGCCTAGGCCTGTCACACAGTCTGTGTGTGTGTGTGATTTTGAGTCTTTTGACACACAGTCTCTGTGTGTGTGTGTAGGGGGAGGGGGCTTAATCATTTCACTGAGTGTCTGGCCTGCTAAAGTAAATACATTTCTTAAGCCTGGTATTTTTTAAATAAGTTTTTATTTTTATTTTTTTATAAGTAAAGGCATATAACCTGTTTAATTGTAGTGCATTGACAATAGTTTTATATAATTAGTGTATTAATTAAATTAACTTGGTCCATAAATCAAAAAAGTAAGTAAATAAATCAAAAAGGAAGTGTGTTAAAACTTCTGCATACATTAACTGATCTTGATGAAACTTCAGCAGTGTGTTCGTTGTAAGAGGTCGATCACATGGATGTGAGTCAAATATATAGCGCCACCAACTGGCAGCAGAAAGTGTTTCACTTTCAAAATGCTTTGAAATCGCACTCTTACTTTTACCCGATTTGCTTCAAACTTCATGTGTATAATGTAAACACACGCCAGATGAAGAGCTGTGAAAGCATTATTCAATATCTAAGATAATGTTGCCATAGCAACGCATCAAACTTTAACATTCCTTTTTTTTGATGATTTTGAGACTCTTAGCGGCTTTTGGGGCCCTTAACGGGTTTGAAAACTCTTGAAACTTTGCACACAGGTCAGATCCCACAGCCATCAGAGCCGGGCTGAAGATGGTACCCGGGTGTGGCAAGGGGGCTAGACAGCACCCCCTGGAACGGGGTCCAAAAACTTGGTCCATAAATCAAACACGCTTGCATGTAATAATATGAAACTCAGTACACATGTTGATCTCATCGTTTCATATATTCATATATTCTCCTCAAGCCGGACAACTTTCTAATTTACACTCATGAGCTAGGACCCACAGAAAGTCAGATATTTTGGTTTGAAAATGTTGAGTGTCTCTCTGAGCCTACACTTCTGTATGGCAAGCCCTTTTAACATTTAAAAGCTAAGTTTGACTATTCGTAATTAACATTGTAGATATCAACAACGTCTTTCTAGTCGTAATTACATTTTGGATAGTTTGTATTATCATTTAAGATATCTGTAACGTAATTGTGACTAGTCGAAACGACAGATAGAGTATGGCAAGCCGTTTTAACATTTAATCATTTTAACCTACTAGTCTCTATTTTCATGCTACTAGTACTTATTTTTTAGATACTAGTATCTATTCCATTAAGTACTAGTACTTATTCATTAGCTACTAGTGCTTATTCTTTAGATACTAGTGCCTTTTCTTTAGATACTAGTGTTTATTCTTTAGGTACTAGTACCTTTTTAAAGATACTAGTACTTATTCATTAGAAACTAGTCCTTATTTATTAGATACTAGTACTTATTCATTAGATGCTAGTCCTTATTCATTACATACCAATGCTTATTAATTAGTTACTAGTACTTATTCATTAGATACTAGTACCTATTAAATAGATACTAGTACTTATTCATTAGACACTAGTACTTATTTCAATGGTGACTAGTAACTATTCTTTTGTTACTAGTCACATTTTTTCCATTGACTTCTATGGTGATCTGTCATTCAGATATCAACTATTCAGTTCTGACTAGTATGTTAGTATGTATTCCAATTGTGGAATACATACTAGTATGTATTCCAAAGCAGGGGTTACGCTTTTGCACGTCGTGCAGAATAACCCTAAAGGCACCAAGGTGGCGGTGCCACCGGCTTTATATATATATATATATACATATATATATAAATATAGCTGCGAGCAGCGATGGAGGGCCAAAGCCGGCGGTACCGCCATCCCGGTGCCTTTAGGCACCGGGGTTGCGGTGCCACCGGCTTGGGCCCGCAATCGCTGCTCGCAGCTATATTTTTTTTTATTTTTTTTTTCTAGCGACTATTCGGGCACTTTTGGGGCCCTTAACATGCTCGAAAACTCTTGAAACTTTGCACACGGGTCAGAACCCGCGGCCATCAGAGCCGGGCTGAAGCTGGTACCCGGGCGTGGCAGGGCGGCTCGTCAGCGCCCCCTGGAATGGGGTCCGAACACCTGGTCCATAACTCAAACACACTTGCATGTAATAATATGAAACTCGGTACACATGTCGATAGCAGAATTTCATCTATACCTCGCGTTCTTACTTTTTACCCCAGCCCAACAGGAAGTCGGCTATTGAGGTTTTTTGTAAAACACACGCAATGAACTTTTAAATACTCCTCCTAGAGCTCTGATCCAAATTCGACGAAACTCGGTCAGCGTGAAGTCAAGACATTGAGGATGAAAGTTTGCGTGGGGATTTTTGATATCTCGAACGGTTTGGCCGTGGCGAGGAAACGAAACTATGGCGAGAAACGTGAAACAGGAAGTGTGTCATAACTTCAGCATACATTAACTGATCTGGATGAAACTTCAGCAGTGCGTTCGCTGTAAGAGGACGATCACATGGATGTGACTATTGTGAGTCAAAGTTATAGCGCCACCAACTGGCAGCAGGAAGTGTGTCACTTTCAAAATGCTTTAAAATCACCCTCTTATTTTTACCCGATTTGCTTCAAACTTCATCTGTATAATGTAAATACACGGCAGATGAAGACCTATGAATGGATTCTTGATATCTTTGAAACTGTTGCCGTGGCGACGCATCAAACTTTTCCATTCTTTTAGGATGCATTCTTTTAGGGATTCGAACATTTGTCCATAAATCAAACACACGTGCATGGATTAATATGAAACTCGGTACACTCATAGATCACATCAGGCCAAACAACTTTCGTGCTCTAAGTTTTACGACAGTTCAAACGGAAGTCGGGAATTATGTTTTTTTTTTTTAATAAATGTCCTAGAAAAACATCAAATTACAACCCATGCTGTTACCAATCACCACCAAACTTGGTGTGCATGAAGTCAAGACATTGAGGATGCTAAATTCCGGACGGATTTGTGATATCTCGAACGGTTTGGCCGTGGCGGATTTTTTTGACTAAAAAAGGACACATAAAGTGTGTTATAACTTGGTTAGTTTTACTGACAGTTACAAAACTTGCCGTGTATATTGTTCTATTCAAGCCAAACAACTTTCTAATTAACAATAATAAGCTCAAACCCACAGAAAGTCAGATATTGTAGTTTGAATATGATCATGCTCTCTCTAAGCCTTGGTCTGTCTCTTTGCCTGTGTGTGTGTGTGTGTGTGTGTGTGTGTGTGTGTGTGTGTGTGTGTGTGTGTGTGTGTAGGGGGAGGGGGCTTAATCATTTCACTGTGTGTCTGGCCTGCTAAAGTAAATACATTTCTTAAGCCTGGTATTTTTTAAATAAGTTTTTATTTTTATTTTTTTATAAGTAAAGGCATATAACCTGTTTAATTGTAGTGCATTGACAATAGTTTTATATAATTAGTGTATTAATTAAATTAACTTGGTCCATAAATCAAAAAAGTAAGTAAATAAATCAAAAAGGAAGTGTGTTAAAACTTCTGCATACATTAACTGATCTTGATGAAACTTCAGCAGTGTGTTCGTTGTAAGAGGCCGATCACATGGATGTGACTATTGTGAGTCAAAGGCTGCGTTTACACTTGGCATTAACATGCGATCACCGTGATCTGATCAAGCAGATCAGATCATTAGCCAATCAGGACATGGTGAGTTTACATTTGGTCACATTAAGTAGCCTCTGTATCTGGATAGAAGAGCGGATTTCTGTTTCCTGCATAATATTTAAATTAGATATGTTGCACGACACCAGATTAAGAGTAAAAATGATGCAAATAAAACAATGTCCCAGTTGCTTTCACTCATTAGGGCCCAAGCCCTGAAAGGGCGCAGAGCCCAAGCCCTGAAAGGGCGCAGAGCCCTATTGTTTTCCTTCCGATTATTTTTTATTTTTTTTATTTTTTTTCTAGCGACTATTCGGGCACTTTTGGGGCCCTTAACATGCTCGAAAACTCTTGAAACTTTGCACACGGGTCAGAACCCGCGGCCATCAGAGCCGGGCTGAAGCTGGTACCCGGGCGTGGCAGGGCGGCTCGTCAGCGCCCCCTGGAATGGGGTCCGAACACCTGGTCCATAACTCAAACACACTTGCATGTAATAATATGAAACTCGGTACACATGTCGATAGCAGAATTTCATCTATACCTCGCGTTCTTGCTTTTTACCCCAGCCCAACAGGAAGTCGGCTATTGAGGTTTTTTTGTAAAACACACGCAATGAACTTTTAAATACTCCTCCTAGAGCTCTGATCCAAATTCGACGAAACTCGGTCAGCGTGAAGTCAAGACATTGAGGATGAAAGTTTGTGTGGGGATTTTTGATATCTCGAACGGTTTGGCCGTGGCGAGGAAACGAAATTATGGCGAGAAACGTGAAACAGGAAGTGTGTCATAACTTCAGCATACATTAACTGATCTGGATGAAACTTCAGCAGTGCGTTCGCTGTAAGAGGACGATCACATGGATGTGACTATTGTGAGTCAAAGTTATAGCGCCACCAACTGGCAGCAGGAAGTGTGTCACTTTCAAAATGCTTTGAAATCACCCTCTTATTTTTACCCGATTTGCTTCAAACTTCATCTGTATAATGTACATACACGGCAGATGAAGACCTATGAATGGATTCTTGATATCTTTGAAACTGTTGCCGTGGCGACGCATCAAACTTTACCATTCTTTTAGGATGCATTCTTTTAGGGATTCGAACATTTGTCCATAAATCAAACACACGTGCATGGATTAATATGAAACTCGGTACACTCATAGATCACATCAGGCCAAACAACTTTCGTGCTCTAAGTTTTACGACAGTTCAAACGGAAGTCGGGAATTATGTTTTTTTTTTTTAAATAATTGTCCTAGAAAAACATCAAATTACAACCCATGCTGTTACCAATCACCACCAAACTCGGTGTGCATGAAGTCAAGACATTGAGGATGCTATATTCCGGACGGATTTTTGATATCTCGAACGGTTTGGCCGTGGCGGATTTTTTTGACTAAAAAAGGACACATAAAGTGTGTTATAACTTGGTTAGTTTTACTGACAGTTACAAAACTTGCCGTGTATATTGTTCTATTCAAGCCAAACAACTTTCTAATTAACAATAATAAGCTCAAACCCACAGAAAGTCAGATATTGTAGTTTGAATATGATCATGCTCTTTCTAAACCTAGGCCTGTCACACAGTCTGTGTGTGTGTGTGTAGGGGGAGGGGGCTTAATCATTTCACTGTGTGTCTGGCCTGCTAAAGTAAATACATTTCTTAAGCCTGGTATTTTTTACATAAGTTTTTATTAGGGCCCAAGCCCTGAAAGGGCGCAGAGCCCTATTGTTTTCCTTCCGATTTTTTTTTTTTTTTTTTTTTTTCCTAGCGACTATTCGGGCACTTTTGGGGCCCTTAACATGCTCGAAAACTCTTGAAACTTTGCACACGGGTCAGAACCCGCGGCCATCAGAGCCGGGCTGAAGCTGGTACCCGGGCGTGGCAGGGCGGCTCGTCAGCGCCCCCTGGAATGGGGTCCGAACACCTGGTCCATAACTCAAACACACTTGCATGTAATAATATGAAACTCGGTACACATGTCGATAGCAGAATTTCATCTATACCTCGCGTTCTTGCTTTTTACCCCAGCCCAACAGGAAGTCGGCTATTGAGGTTTTTTTGTAAAACACACGCAATGAACTTTTAAATACTCCTCCTAGAGCTCTGATCCAAATTCGACGAAACTCGGTCAGCTAGAAGTCAAGACATTGAGGATGAAAGTTTGTGTGGGGATTTTTGATATCTCGAACGGTTTGGCCGTGGCGAGGAAACGAAACTATGGCGAGAAACGTGAAACAGGAAGTGTGTCATAACTTCAGCATACATTAACTGATCTGGATGAAACTTCAGCAGTG
>JAQIUQ010007316.1:0-15076 GCA_030378365.1 Hybognathus amarus | reverse complement strand
AGTTAGTGTATTGCTAATAAAGGTTACCTAGTCAGTGATATAAGATTGTGTGTATGCATTTTTACTAGGGCTGTTGAAACGATTAATTTGATTAATCGCATCCAAAATAAAAGTTTCTGTTTACATAATATATGTGGGTACACTGTGTATAATTATTTTAATAAATACACACACATGCTGGCAGATATTTAAAGAAAAGATTCAGTGTATATAGATTTATATATAATTTATATTATATTTAGAGCCTTCATTTTGATTTTAAGTCCCCATGGCCATCTATCAGAATCCAGAGTTTCAAGAGATTGGAGAAACTTTTTTTCGCACAAAAAAAAACATACAGTGGTACCACTGTATGTTTTTTTTTTGGTGCAAAAAAAAGTTTCTCCAATCTTCTTGAAACTCTGGATTCTGATAGAGGGCCATGGGACTTAGACCTGAGTGCAAAAATGGAGGCTCTAGACCCTTCCAGAGCTGAGATATTGAGATCCTACATATGGCATATTAATGCCCTATATAAATATCTCAATATCTCAGCTCTGGAAGGGTCTAGAGCCTCCATTTTTGCACTCAGGTCTAAGTCCCATGGCCCTCTATCAGAATCCAGAGTTTCAAGAAGATTGGATAAACTTTTTTTTTGCACCAAAAAAAAAAAACATAAGGGGTACCACTGTCGGTTTTTTTTTTTTGTGTCAAAAAAAAAGTTTCTCCAATCTTCTTGAAACTCTGGATTCTGATAGATGGCCATGGGACTTAGACCTGAGTGCAAAAATGGAGGCTCTAGACCCTTCCAGAGCTGAGATATTGAGATATTTATAAGGGCATATATGCTATGCTGATATCTCAATATCTCAGCTCTGGAAGGGTCTAGAGCCTCCATTTTTGCACTCAGGTCTAAGTCCCATGGCCCTCTATCAGAATCCAGAGTTTCAAGAAGATTGGAGAAACTTTTTTTTTGCACAAAAAAAATAAACATAAGTGGTACCCCTGTCTGTTTTTTTTTGGTGCAAAAAAAAAGTTTCTCCAATCTTCTTGAAACTCTGGATTCTGATAGAGGGCCATGGGACTTCGACCTGAGTGCAAAATGGAGGCTCTAGACCCTTCCAGAGCTGAGATATTGAGATATTTATAAGGGCATAAATGCTATGTGGGATCTCAATATCTCAGCTTTGGAAGGGTCTAGAGCCTCCATTTTTGCACTCAGGTCTAAGTCCCATGGCCATCTATCAGAATCCAGAGTTTCAAGAAGATTGGAGAAACTTTTTTTTGCACAAAAAAAAAACGACAGTGGTACCCCTTATGTTTTTTTTTTTTTGGTGTGAAAAAATAAAACTTTCTTCAATCTTCTTGAAACTCTGGATTCTGATAGAGGGCCATGGGACTTCGACCTGAGTGCAAAAATGGAGGCTCTAGACCCTTCCAGAGCTGAGATATTAAGATATTTATAAGGGCATAAATGCTATGCTGGATCTCAATATCTCAGCTCTGGAAGGGTCTAGAGCCTCCATTTTTGCACTCAGGTCTAAGTCCCATGGCCTTCTATTAGAATCCAGAGTTTCAAGAAGATTGGAGAAACTTTTTTTTGCACAAAAAAAAATTACAGTGATATCCCTTATGTTTTTTTTTTTGGTGCGAAAAAAAAGTTTCTCCAGTCTTCTTGAAACTCTGGATTCTGATAGAGGGCCATGGGACTTAGACCTGAGTGCAAAAATGGAGGCTCTAGACCCTTCCAGAGCTGAGATATTGAGATATTTATAAGGGCATAAATGCTATGTGGGATTTCAATATCTCAGCTCTGGAAGGGTCTAGAGCCTCCATTTTTGCACTTCGGGTTTAAGTCCCATGGCCATCTATCAGAATCCAGAGTTTCAAGAAGATTGGAGAAACTTTTTTTTTGCACAAAAAAAAACCATAAGGGGTACCACTGTCGTTTTTTTTGTGCAAAAAAAAGTTTCTCCAATCTTCTTGAAACTCTGGATTCTGATAGAGGGCCATGGGACTTAGACCTGAGTGCAAAAATGGAGGCTCTAGACCCTTCCAGAGCTGAGATATTGAGATCCCACATATCATTTATGCCCTTATAAATATCTCAATATCTCAGCTCTGGAAGGGTCTAGAGCCTCCATTTTTGCACTCAGGTCGAAGTCCCATTGCCCTCTATCAGAATCCAGAGTTTCAAGAAGATTGGATAAACTTTTTTTTCGCACCAAAAAAAAAAAAACATAAGGGGTACCACTGTCGGGTTTTTTTTGTGCAAAAAAAAAGTTTCTCCAATCTTCTTGAAACTCTGGATTCTGATAGATGGCCATGGGACTTAGGCCCGAGTGCAAAAATGGAGGCTCTAGACCCTTCCAGAGCCGAGATATTGAGATCCCACATAGGATTTATGCCCTTATAAATATCTCAATATCTCAGCTCTGGAAGGGTCTAGAGCCTCCATTTTTGCACTCAGGTCGAAGTCCCATTGCCCTCTATCAGAATCCAGAGTTTCAAGAAGATTGGAGAAACTTTTTTTTCGCACCAAAAAAAATAAACATAAGGGGTACCACTGTCGGTTTTTTTTGTGCAAAAAAAATGTTTCTCCAATCTTCTTGAAACTCTGGATTCTGATAGAGGGCCATGGGACTTCGACCTGAGTGCAAAAATGGAGGCTCTAGACCCTTCCAGAGCTGAGATATTGAGATATTTATAAGGGCATAAATGCTATGTGGGATCTCAATATCTCAGCTTTGGAAGGGTCTAGAGCCTCCATTTTTGCACTCAGGTCTAAGTCCCATGGCCATCTATCAGAATCCAGAGTTTCAAGAAGATTGGAGAAACTTTTTTTTGCACAAAAAAAAACGACAGTGGTACCCCTTATGTTTTTTTTTTTTGGTGTGAAAAAAAAACTTTCTCCAATCTTCTTGAAACTCTGGATTCTGATAGAGGGCCATGGGACTTAGACCTGAGTGCCAAAATGGAGTCTCTAGACCCTTCCAGAGCTGAGATATTGAGATCTACGTAGCATTTATGCCATTACAAATATCTCAATATCTCAGCTCTGGAAGGGCCTAGAGACTCCATTTTGGCACTCAGGGCTAAGTCTCATGGCCCTCTATCAGAATCCAGAGTTTCAAAAAGATCAGAGAAACTCAAAATTTCGACCCCACAAAAAAAACGACAGTGGTACCCCTTTTGTTTTGTTTTTTGGGGTGAAAAATTAATTTTCTCCAAACTCTGGATTCTGATAGAGGGCCATGAGACTTAGACCTGAGTGCCAAAATGGAGTCTCTAGACCCTTCCAGAGCTGAGATATTGAGATCTACGTAGCATTTATGCCATTACAAATATCTCAATATCTCAGCTCTGGAAGGGCCTAGAGACTCCATTTTGGCACTCAGGTCTAAGTCTCATGGCCCTCTATCAGAATCCAGAGTTTCAAGAAGATCAGAGAAACTCAAAATTTCGACCCCCCAAAAAAAACGACAGTGGTACCCCTTTTGTTTTGTTTTTCGGGGTGAAAAATTAATTTTCTCCAAACTCTGGATTCTGATAGAGGGCCATGAGACTTAGACCTGAGTGCCAAAATGGAGTCTCTAGACCCTTCCAGAGCTGAGATATTGAGATCTACGTAGCATTTATGCCATTACAAATATCTCAATATCTCAGCTCTGGAAGGGCCTAGAGACTCCATTTTGGCACTCAGGTCTAAGTCTCATGGCCCTCTATCAGAATCCAGAGTTTCAAGAAGATCAGAGAAACTCAAAATTTCGACCCCCCAAAAAAAACGACAGTGGTACCCCTTTTGTTTTTTTTTCGGGGTGAAAAATTAAGTTTCTCCAAACTCTGGATTCTGATAGAGGGCCATGAGACTTAGACCTGAGTGCCAAAATGGAGTCTCTAGACCCTTCCAGAGCTGAGATATTGAGATCTACGTAGCATTTATGCCATTACAAATATCTCAATATCTCAGCTCTGGAAGGGCCTAGAGACTCCATTTTGGCACTCAGGTCTAAGTCTCATGGCCCTCTATCAGAATCCAGAGTTTCAAGAAGATCAGAGAAACTCAAAATTTCGACCCCCACAAAAAAAACGACAGTGGTACCCCTTTTGTTTTTTTTTTGGGGTGAAAAATTAAGTTTCTCCAAACTCTGGATTCTGATAGAGGGCCATGAGACTTAGACCTGAGTGCCAAAATGGAGTCTCTAGACCCTTCCAGAGCTGAGATATTGAGATCTACGTAGCATTTATGCCATTACAAATATCTCAATATCTCAGCTCTGGAAGGGCCTAGAGACTCCATTTTGGCACTCAGGTCTAAGTCTCATGGCCCTCTATCAGAATCCAGAGTTTCAAGAAGATCAGAGAAACTCAAAATTTCGACCCCCCAAAAAAACGACAGTGGTACCCCTTTTGTTTTTTTTTCGGGGTGAAAAATTAAGTTTCTCCAAACTCTGGATTCTGATAGAGGGCCATGAGACTTAGACCTGAGTGCCAAAATGGAGTCTCTGGACCCTTCCAGAGCTGAGATATTGAGATCTACGTAGCATTTATGCCATTACAAATATCTCAATATCTTAGCTCTGGAAGGGCCTAGAGACTCCATTTTGGCACTCAGGTCTAAGTCTCATGGCCCTCTATCAGAATCCAGAGTTTCAAGAAGATCAGAGAAACTCAAAATTTCGACCCCCCAAAAAAAACGACAGTGGTACCCCTTTTGTTTTGTTTTTTTGGGGTGAAAAATTAAGTTTCTCCAAACTCTGGATTTTGATAGAGGGCCATGAGACTTAGACCTGAGTGCCAAAATGGAGTCTTAGACCCTTCCAGAGCTGAGATATTGAGATCTACGTAGCATTTATGCCATTACAAATATCTCAATATCTCAGCTCTGGAGAGGCCTAGAGACTCCATTTTGGCACTCAGGTCTAAGTAGAAACTTAATTTTTCACCCCAAAAAAAACCCAAAAGGGGTACCACTGTCGTTGAATTTTGAAGTTTCTCTGATCTTCTTGAAACTCTGGATTCTGATAGAGGGCCATGGGACTTAGACCTGAGTGCAAAAATGGAGGCTCTAGACCCTTCCAGAGCTGAGATATCAAAACTCAAAATTTTGATCCCCTCATTGCTTTATTATACTCAACATAATACAGTAGTTTAATGTAGTACTGACACTAAAATTCTATAAACGTGAATTTTTTTGCACACAGTAATTTTCATTTTGGGTGAACTACACTCAAAACCGATTATTACTATGCACAGAAGAGGCACAGCAATGCACAGCAACTATGCACAGCAAATGTGTTTTCTTCTTGAGTTTCCTCATGTTTAGACTTTAGTTACTCGGATTGTAGCAGCTTTATTAAGTTACATAAAAGAAAAGGCACTTTAAAAAATACATTTATAGGTTCTATATGTATTTTTGGCAGCCTCTGTTGGTGATGTTTCAGATTGCAACTAATGTTTCACGGTTGAACACAAGAGCGATCACTCATAGTACACGGCCACACTGAGACTTTACACACACACACACACACGGAGAAAGCATCACACAACATGCTGGAAACTCAACAACTCGCATGCTTTTGTGAACATAAAGCAGCCTACTTTGATTGGCAGTGACAGACCAACGAGATGAACGCACTGAATTATCACGACTGAAGTGAACACAAATCTGTGTAGCCTACTCAATTACTAATTATTATTTTTACTAACCCCCAAACTATAATTTATCCCTTTTTGGAAAGGTCCAAATGTTTTCAGACTGTTTGAGAAATGAAGTGATGTGCAGTATGAGTACAATAGTGCTTTTGACATTGGGTTAATGTAAACCTGTTGTAGGAGAGCTGCAAAATAAAAACAGCCTAGTAGGCACTTTAAAAACTAATGGAAATGTTGATAATACACAAATCATTTTTTGATGCTTATTCAAACCTACCTACCTAGATCACTCAGATCATTAGGATCACATCAGCTAGAAATACCAAGGGTTCACTCTAAGCATGGAGAGACTGCTTTTAGCTATTATGCCAGCCGCAGCTGGAACCAGCTTCCAGAAGAGATCAGGTGTGCTCCTACAGTTGTCACATTCAAATCCAGACTCAAAACACATCTGTTTAGCTTTGCATTTACTGAATGAGCACTGTGCCACTGTTCGTCCAACTGTTACTGTACTTCATTTTATTTTTGATTCTAAATTGTTTTAATTATTTACTGCATTTTATTTTTATCATTATTTTTCATTATTTCATTTTTTTACTCTAAACTGTTTTAATTATTCTGATTATTTTAATTTCTTCTATGTAAAGCACTTTGAATTGCCATTGTGTATGAAATGTGCTATATAAATAAACTTGCCTTGCTTAGCCTTGCCTTACCTACCTACCAGTATTAACTTTCACATGCAGATGCACATTAACCTACCTACCTACCAGTACTAAATAAAAAAATTATCAAACAACCCCTACATCCCCACATGTTGTTTGAGAGGGTTTCAAGAAAAATCCTCCTCGCTCCTCCAAAAACAAACTCCAGCATATTCAGTGGTCAGACACGACTGGATCTTCAAACAGCACTGGGTTCTGTGGTCAGATGAGACTAAAAAAAGAGCTTTTTGGCAGTAAGCACACTAGATAGTTTGGTGGACATGAGGATAAAAAGTACCCCATGTGTACAATTTAATATACCATTGGATCTTTAATGTTGGGGGCCTATTTTTTCTGCAGGAGGTCCTGGACTTCTTATTCAGATACATGGCATTGTGGATTCTATTAACTATCAACAGATAAAAAAAATCAAAACCTGACGCTTTCTGCTAGAAATCTTATAATGGGCCATGGTTGGATCTTCCATCTGGACAATGATCCAAAACAAACATCAAAATCAAGACAAAAAATTGTTAGGGAGCACAAAATGAAGCTTCTGCCATGACTGTCCCAGACCCTGACCTGAACCCTATTAGAAAATGAGTGGTCTGAACTGAAGAGAAGAAGCACCAACATGGATCTGGGAATCTGAAGGATCTGGAGAGAGTCTGTATGGAGGAATGGTCTCTGATCTCAGGTCAGGTGTTGTCCAAACACATCAGGTATTATAGCAGGAAACTCAGAGCAGTTATCTTGGCAAAAGGAGATTGCAAAAAGGTATTTAATAAAAGGGTATGAATAATTGTGGCCAACGTGTTTTGGAGAAAAACATTTATTTTATAATGTGATTTCCCCCCCACTTTCAATTCTTTTACTTAAACGAAAGGTTAGGATTTTGCCAATTTTTTGAATGAAAGACCAAAAGGATAAACAAAGCGGATTTATTTTTCACAGACATTTTTGATCATATTTACCCAGGGTATGATTAATTTTGGGCTCGACTGTACCTACCAGTATTAACTTTCACATGCAGTTACACATCAACAAACCTACCTACCTACCTACAAGTATTAACTTTCACATGAAGTTACATATAAACCAACCTACCTACCTACCAGTATCAACTTTCACATGCAGTTACATATAAACCAACCTACCTACCTACCAGTATTAACTTTCACATGCAGTTACACATAAACCAACCTACCTACCTACCTACCAGTATCAACTTTCACATGCAGTTACATATAAACCAACCAACCTACCTACCAGTATTAACTTTCACATGCAGTTACACATAAACCAACCTACCTACCAGTATCAACTCACATGCAGTTATACATTAACCTACCTACCTACCAGTATCAACTTTCACATGCAGTTACACATAAACCAACCTACCTACCAGTATCTAACTCACATTCAGTTATACATTAACCTACCTACCTACCAGTATCAACTTTCACATGCAGTTACACATAAACCAACCTACCTACCAGTATTAACTTTCACATGCAGTTACACATAAACCAACCTACCTACCAGTATCAACTCGCATTCAGTTATACATTAACCTACCTACCTACCAGTATCAACTCACATGCAGTTATACATTAACCTACCTACCTACCAGTATTAACTTTCACATGCAGTTACACATAAACCAACCTACCTACCAGTATCAACTTTCACATGCAGTTACACATAAACTAACCTACCAGTATTAACTTTCACCTACAGTTACACATTAACATACCTACCTACCAGTATCAACTTTCACATGCAGTTATACACTAACCTACCTACCTACCAGTATTAACTTTCACATGCAGTTACACATTAACAAACCTACCTACCTACCAGTATTAACTTTCACATGCAGTTACACATTAACAAACCTACCTACCTACCTACCAGTATCAACTTTCACATGCAGTTACACATTAACCTACCTACCTACCAGTATCAACTTTCACATGCAGTTACACATTAAACCTACCTACCTACCAGTATTAACTTTCACATGCAGTTACACATTAACCAACCTACCTACCTACCTACCAGTATCAACTTTCACATGCAGTTACACATTAACAAACCTACCTACCTACCAGTATTAACTTTCACATGCAGTTACACATTAACAAACCTACCTACCTACCAGTATTAACTTTCACATGCAGTTACACATTAACTTCAATGCAGCTACACATTATCTTTCACATCAGTTACACATTAACTTTCACATGCAGTTACACATTAACATACCTACCTACCTACCAGTATTAACTTTCACATACAGTTACACATTAACTTTCACATGCAGTTACACATTAACATACCTATCTACCTACCACATTAACTTTCACATACAGTTACACATTATCTTTCACATGCAGTTACACATTAACATACCTACCTACCTACCAGTATTAACTTTCACATACAGTTACTCATTATCTTTCGCATGCAGTTACTCGTCATTTCACATGCAGCTACTGGTCATTTTTCACAGGCAGGTACTCATTAACTTTCACATGCAGTTACTCATTAACTTTCACTTGCAATTACTCAACGACTTTCACATGCAGTTACATATCGACTTTCATGCAGTTACACATTAGCTTTCACATGCAGTTACGTCGTTGCCTTTCGCATGCAGTTACTCATCAACTTCACATGCAGTTACTCATTAACTTCACGTGCAGTTACTCATCATTTCACATGCAGTTACTCATTAACTTCGCATACAGTTACTCATCAACTTTCACATACAGTTACATATCAACTTTCTTGTGCAGTTACACATTAACTTCACATGCAGCTCCTCGTTAACTTCGCATGCAGTTACTCGTCATCTTTCGCATGCAGCTACTCGTCTTTCACATGCAGGTACTCATTATCTTTCACATGCAGTTACTCGTTACCTTTCACATGCAGTTACTGGACAACTTTCACATGCAGTTACATATTGATTTTCACATGCAGCTACACGCTAGCTTTCACAAGCAGTTACACATTAACTTTCACATGCAGTTACTCGTTGCCTTTCACATGCAGTTACTCATCAACTTCGCTTGCAAGTTACTCATTAACCTCACATACAATTACTCATCATTTCACATGCAGCTACTCATCAACTTTGGCAAACAGTTACTCATACTTTCACATGCAGTTACTCGTTACCTTTCACATGCAGTTATTCGTACTTTCGCATGCAGTTACTCATCAACTTTCACATGCAGTTACACATATGACTTTCGCAAACAGTTACTCGTTAACTTTCACAAACAGTTACACATTAACTTCCACTTGCAGCTACACATTAACTTCACATGCACGATACTCATCAACAGTCCCCTGCAGTTAATAATCAACTTTCACATGCAGTTACACATTAACTTTCACATGCAGTTACACATCGACTTTCACAAACAGTTACTCATTAACTTTCACATGCAGTTACTCATTACCATCCCTAACTACCTACCAGTATCAACTTTCACATGCAGTTACACATTAATTTTCACATGCAGTTACACATTGTCGGTTAAAAACAAGAAAGTGGCTAGTAAAAACATTGAGTGGCTGGTAGATTTTGAAATCCACAGTGGCCGCCGGTGGACAAAAAAGTTGATTTCCATCCCTGCTTAGTAATGTCAAGGTGTCATAACAAAGACATCTCAAACAATGTCATATTTGCATTAAAAATGTCATAACTGAGCAAAAGACACTTAATGACAGTTGTCACAAACATGCATAAACCTTCCTTCATATTCATAACATACGTCATGTTAGTCTTATGCATACCCCTTCAAGTAAAGTGTTACCAAAGAATGAATCTCAGACAGTTCATAAGAGAAACGTGTGAAGTATTCTGTGTTGCAAGAATGCTGTCTTGACGAAGCCTAACTTGCTTTATAAATGTAATATATTTTTTAATATTTAATTTATCAGTCAGAGCAGGAATCAAGGCTACATTCGAATAAGTGTTTGCGCGTATCCTGACAGTTGTAAACAAAGCCAGCGGAGCGATTGTCTCTGTCCATCTTGAGGAATGAAAACGGTTACGAAAACCAAAGAACGTATATTGACAAGAAGTGAAAGCCAATAGAATGCTCCATTGCAACACCAGTATTTTGCAGTATTATCTTATATTAATGACCGTTAAAGCAAGACTATGTAAACAAAAAAAAACAAAAAAAAACAGCCACTGTCCAAAGTGGCAATTAAAGTTATAGGATAATGGACACAGCGCATCAATGATCATCATGTTTGTAGCATGATCCAGGGGATTAAAACGTACAAAATATATTTCAGGCCTAGTGGAGTTGGTAACTAATAGTATAAGTAGTAAATGTGTAAAGTTGCATACAATGGAAATACCATAGACTGTAAAAGACAAAGCGTCTGTGACGTCACCCATAGACTTTCTGAAGAACAGGTTTGAGGCTGTTTATGGGGGTATGGGCGGCACCATATTAGAAAATCTTGAGAAATACAAAATACAAATGTTCAGAAATACAAATGTTCAGAAAGGATGGTATGATGTGTCGTGTCAGATCATGGCCAAGACGTCCAATTCCACTCAGCGCAGCCCGTTCTCAGCTGTCAATCAAAGTTAACCGCCCTTATTTGTCATACATTTTATATCTAAATACGATCTAAACTAACGAGTTAAGAAATACAAATTCACCCACCTTCACAGTTGTCAGAGGTGCATTCGGAACCTATCGAAAAATACAATAAAAGTCAAACTGTAAACATATGAATTTATGCTGTGAAAACGGACATTTTAATGTGAGGGTCTATGGATATTTGCTCCCTTTTGGGACCGGCCTCTAGCGGATTTTCGATGTATTGCAGTTTTTCGCACTTCCGGGTAGGCTTCATTTTTCAGATTAGAATTTTGCCGCTTGGGAAATACTCACTAATGCAAGAAAAAGCTACCTCAAAAAAACTGTTATCTATGCTGTTGTCCAGTAACTCCAGTTGGAATTTTCACCCCAAAATGGCGGTCGCGCTCCCGAAGCGCCACCTAGTGTCTGTTACAAAAAAAGCATCAGAGTTTCGCTTCTTGTTCTTCTATACTCTTTGGTTGAACTCTGACCAATAAGAGGATCGTTTTATACACGTGGCTTGCATAAACACATTTTGGTACGCTTTGAAATGTTGCCTTGTGAAAGCAAACCGAACGAGTAAAAAATTAAATCCGTGCTTCAGAACAAAGAAAATGACCTACAGGTATGAAAATGCAGCCCTACACTGCAACCTATGGCATGAGTTGGGCTTTGCTAATCAGGTTTTCTGATAATCAAGTCATTTTGTGTGAAAAGACAATGGTCATGAAAACAGTGGACTTACTTTTGGAAAAAAATACTTTTGCCGTTTGGTTGGAGAGACGGTGCTCACAGAAGGCACATGCAAACTTTCTTTCTCAATTGGCTCATTTTGGCTTTCATGGGGTCTATAATAACATTTTCTACCTCATGAATTTCGCTGAATATGAAATGAATATCTTCATAAATGGATATTAAAGGCTTTAGCTGTGCTTAGCCGCTGGAGTATAACAGAAACCCATATTTTGCTTAAGCTGAACAACAACTCCCGGCAAATAAACCGTTGAGGTATGAAGGCAGACCTTGCCTATATCAGAACAACTCAAAATTTCAACCCAAAAAAACGACAGTGGTACCCCTGTCGTTTTTTTGGTGCGAAAAAATACGTTTCTCCAATCTTTTAAAAACTCTGGATTCTGATAGAGGGCCATGAGACTTAGACCTGAGTGCAAAAATGGAGGCTCTAGACCCTTCCAGAGCTGAGATATTGAGATCCCACGTAGCATTTATGCCATTATAAAAATAGTGGGTTCGTGGACGGTGGAATTATGGGATGGCGCGTGGTGCTACGGACTCAGGGGGCCCCGCTGATCCAGTAAAGTAGTTTTTATCATGACAGGAACTTTAATTAAAATGTCCAAAAAATACACTACCCAAATCCCCATTCAATAGATTGCAGGCGGGATTCTGTCCATTTGCAGCTTATTGCATGAAGGCCAGGGTTAGTACATTTGAAAAATAGTGGGTTATTGGAGAAATAGTGGGTTCACGGACAGTGGAATTCTGGGACGGCGCTTGGTGCTACTTTTTATCATGACAAGAATTTTAATTAAAATGTCTATCAAAAAATACTCCCCGAATCCCCATTCGAATAGATTGCCGGTGGTATCGCGTCCAATTGCAGCATATTGAATGAACTGCGGAAAAACTTTAAAAAATATAGTGGGTTATTGGAAAAATATAGTGGGTTCGTGGGATGGGGGCGTGTCCGGGGACCGGTCAGTGGGCGGGGTGCCGGTCGCCTGTCGAAGCAGTGGTCGAGTCGGACGAATAGTGGGTTCACGCGAGCGCTCGTACGCCAACCCGCGTCTGGTTGCCTACAGCCCAAGGACGGAATGGACCTTTTTCACGGCCTTGGACTAGCTAGAGTTAGAAAAGCTATGCCTTTGTTTAGAATAAGCGACTTCTAAGTGGCGAAACTTACATACTGTGCCTTTAATAAAGAATTAACACCAACCTCTTTGTTCTTCAGTGTTCTGGATCTCATGTTCTCAGTGTCCTTCAATAAACTCTGTGTTTGCAGATTTCAGCTCTTCCTGATGGTTCGATGCTCGTCTTCACTTGTAGCTGAGGGGAATATTCCAGCGTTTATTGGTGAACTGCAGTGGGAGGAGCTTCACTGGAGGAGGAGGAGCTTCACTGGAGGAGGAGGAGGAGAGCATCACTGGAGGAGGATATCTGACAAAATCAATAAGAAAACACTTACTGAGTTTGTTTTTATACTAATTTACACATTTTTAAATGTTTATGCCCACCTTTTCTATCTAGTAAAGTAACTTTTAAGTAAATTAACCTCAAAGGTCTGATTTCACAGACAGGGCTTGGATTAATCCAGGAATAGGCCTTTGTTCAATTAGGGCATTTAAGTAGCTTTTGGGCTAGGGGTGTAACGATACCCTCATGTTAGGATTCGATATATATCATAATACTGAACTCACGATATTGCGATACTACAAGACATATGGTAAAAGGTTAACAAAGAAATTACTGTTGATTAAAATGCTAAATTTGGTATTACATTGGGAGTGGAAATGAAAAGGTTTGGACTTGGTGCTGGGAAACCAATGCACAGGACCACAGACACCGGAATAAAAAGAATTCATGATTCTGAAGCTGAAAATACAGAATTATATTAGATGAATATGCTTGCAATTTTATTGGTAACATAGGACATTTGGCATTATCAGGACTGACAAATATCCCATCATTGCTTTATTATACTCAACATAATACAGTAGTTTAATGTAGTACTGACACTAAAACTCTATAAACTTGATTTTTTTGCATACAGTAATTTTCATTTTGGGTGACCACACTCAAAACCGATTGTTACCATCCGCGCAATGCCCTGAACACACACTAAATGTACACTATCTTGAATACCGCATTGGAGCGTATCCCATGATCATGCATTAGGTGCGGAAACTCACATGCCCCGAAAATCACAAGATGATGAGGAAAACATTCCACTGTAAGTTAAATGAATTACATATTACATGTAATTTGGTAGAAAAACACATTGTTAAAATTGGGTAATCAAAAGTTCAAGTCAACACACCTACTTGAACACTTTTTATTTTTAAGAAATTTCATACAAATACTTTAATCCTAGGATCTTACCTCTCAATAACATGTTGGCAAATAATTATAGAAAAAAAATACATAACACAGATACCAAATATAAATAATAATTTGAAAAAAGAAAGTAAACTTAGGTAATTTCTTTCTCTGAGTCTGACTTTACTTGTTTTAAGTGGAACCTAAATTAAATCAAATTAATTAAATGCTGTTATTAGACTTACTTAGATCTAGTAGATGTCACAACTCACAAGTAAGTTGATCGTGTCATTTGCTCAAGTCTGTTGACACCAATAAAATGAGCTTAATGAGGCCATTTACAGATCTAACGACATAATTAATGAGGTGAAAACATGATCTATTGACATGAAATAAAAAGGCTTTTCATCTGCTCCGTTAATAGTGATGATCCATAGACTATCATCAACACTTATTTGACAAGCCATTCAAGGACCAGCAGCAGATCATCTCACAAACAGATTGTTACAGACTGTATACTGAAAGAATAAAAGTGGTCTAATATTAAAATATTATTTCTCAAATGATACAGTAAAATTGCAGGAACATAAAGACTAATGAAACCCATCTTTATCAAACATTGTAATTCGCCGATATGAATAGTTAATTTTCTAATAACTAACGTTACATTCATAACAAAGCCGTTCGCTAGCATCTTAGCATACATACACTGCGAGTAGCATACATGTCTTATTTAAGTTATTTAGTTAGCACACACGAAGAGCGCTGTACATGATTTAAACTGTGTAAAGAGCATTTAACACTTACTTGATCGTGTGTACTATTCGCTAGTTGCACTTGGCCGCCATTTTGGATTTCTGATCAGTTATAGAGAATTGGAATCTACGTCATGGCGCAGTGCACTCTGGGTAGCGGCGGCCATATTTTAGGACACGGTTGCCGTAACTAAGGTAAACAAACCTACATGGACCGTGCGAAGATCAAGCACAAGGTTCTTTACCGAGATAAGCAGAACAAGGAAGTAAAGGGGCGCTGCTTAGAGAAAATAAAGGCAATTAACGG
>JAQIUQ010007315.1:0-25642 GCA_030378365.1 Hybognathus amarus | reverse complement strand
CAAATATATAGCCTATAGGCCATAGCTGTCAACATTTGGTTTTCAAAATCCTTTGGGTTACTGTACGTTCACACCGCCGCCGACTTGAGCCGTCAAAGAAGCTCTGGCCGCCAAGTTAAGGACGCTTGTCAAAAAGTACGGGGAAGCTTATTGACGCTTTGGACGCTCTGATGTTGCAGGGAGAATAGAAGTGTCACAACATGAAATGAAATAAAGAGAAAAAAAACAAGCAATACATTGAAGAAACCTTTTATAATGACAGCATTTTTATGACCGTTTTGGTCACATTTGATCAGATTAACTAAAAAAAAATAGTTAGCTATTATTATTTTTATTTGTGGTCAAATTGGTGTCAAATTAATTGCATTCCCGCTTTAAAACGAGCATTTGTAAATATTTCAAATAAAAGTTGCGCTCATGCGGTCCCTATAAGCAAACAACGTCATGTCATAAATGATACGAAACCAGTAGGAAACACAGCAACGGCGATGATTAGCTTCTCTTCCATTTTCTCGGAACTAATGTTTTGGTAGGAACGAAAGTTTACATTCATGTTTCTCTGGAATCAGCCAGCATGAAGGACGTCAATATTCCGATTGGTTGCTGTCGTTTTGCCGCTGCTTGCCGCTGAACCGTGTCACAGCTCATTACCATAAAGTTGAGCTTCTTTCAACTTTCTGATTGACTCAAAATGCCCAAAACGCGACGCTGATGGATTTGAGGCTCCTTGCAGCTGAGAAAAGCCAGCTTCCATTGAAAATGAATGACTGTACAATATATAATTGTATATTGTGCGCGAATTGTGTGAATATAGAGCCCGTTCTCATCCTTTATCGTCATATAGAAAGCTATATGACAAAACGGCGCTATACGCACATGGCACCCTTTATCGTTAATATAACAAGCGAACCCAAGGCGTAATAAATCCAATAAATCCTTTAGCATAACATGAGACTACCCTACCCTACGCCACACCTAAACCTAACCATCACAGCACGTGTTATATTAACGATAACGGATGCCATGTGCGTAGTATAGCGCCGTTTTGTCATATAGTGCTCTATATGACGATAAAGGATGAGAATGCGTTGGAATATAATGCATTTAATACAAGAAGTGGCAATTGGTCAACATTAGACAAACATATTGGACCGATTATTCATAAAGGAGTTTGGGCAATGCAAATTACGGGAGTTTCCTGGGAGAAATAACAAACTGGGAGGCGTCCGGCTGGGAGATAGGGCTAAAAAAATGGGAGAACCCCGGGAAAATGGGAGTGTTGACCGGTATAGGCATACAGTAGCCTAATTTAACAATATCACTCGAGCAAGAGCGTTGTTATTTATGCCTCGTGCCACACGGAAGACCGCATCACGCCTCTATACAGCAGTTCAATAAACAAGAAATTCATATTAAAGGTTCTCTAAGCGATGTGGGGCCAAAACCTTTTTTGTCAAATACAGCAGACGTCTCCTCACTATCGGCTAGCTGCCTGTCCCCTAAACACGCTGTAAAAACGTGGTTTCTGTAGACACCACAGGCTCCACAAACGGCAACAAAAACAATCATGTCTCACCCGGACCACGAAACCTAACAAACAGTGTTCCAGCCAATCACTGGCAAGAAGTATTTGAGGGTGGGTCTGGGGGGTTAGTGCGCGTGCACATGAAGGGTGTGTGTGTGTGTGTGTGTGTGTGAAGAAGAGAGAAGCATCAGAGGGAAGTTTGAAAAATGGCCGACACACGAACCAAGAGACGACGTTCTGATGAACAAATGAAAAAGAAGAAGGAATCGGATAAAGAACGTGTTCCGAACTTACATCGGTAAAGCTTTTGAATCGATGGCGAGAACTCTCGACGGCAGAAGGGCTTCCAGTCCGACATTCAGGTTGCTCTGTTTTTGCTGGACAGGTAACGTTAAATTATAATTTTTTTCTTCTAAATTGAAGCTTATGTTCGCCAAACCCACACAATTCACGTTCACAATTATATCAGGAAGCACGGAAGGGAGGGGGAGGAGATGAGATGCGGAGGAGGGTGGGTCTCAGCTAGCCTCCGATTTGTTTGAAAATATTCGACGTCAACACCCTAGGATCGCTTAGAGAACCTTTAAGTACTCACGTTTTTAGACACAAACACAATATCGCCAGATATGCTATTCCTTTTTGGTCCGCCAAAGAAAATAGTTCCAAACAAAACAGTCCCGTTTCCGATCAACATTCAGCAGTGGTGATTAGTTTTTTTGAACAACTCAATTTAGTGAATCATTAAAAATTCGGTAACGCTTCCTTTTACAGTCCAGTTACCCATGTAAATACTAGGTACTTATTTTAGTAACTACAATTACTGTGTAATAACTAGTACTGAACCCTGAACCTACCCCTAAACCTACCCCTGTTCCATGTACTTACCTTATATTAGCCAGTACTTTCTAGGTAAGTACACTGTAAGTACTGTACTGTAAAAGGAAGCTGGTACCAAAAATTCTCTCAATATTGCACTTGTTCGCGCTACTGGAAGATATTATGTGACCTGCAGAAAGGCCAGTAGAAATCCTCACCGTTTACAGCCTGACCGAACTAAGCGGAGTGATACAAACTGTTGCTGTTGCCAAGTGCGTCTTGACCAATCAAATTCAAACGGTGAAACTAAACTGCAAATATTGTTGACTTAAACTGCCTGGTGTTGAAATCCTTGAATCTAAATTACACAACCATACTGTTTGTTAACTCTAGGCCGTAGATAACTGGTTTCTGACATTCACAACAGATTTCTGATATATTATAAGCTGTGATTTGTCAAAGCAATGGGTTCATATCTATGCTTCTTTTGTTGGCTGACTTGCATTGGGTGAAAATAGTTCAGAATGAAACTAGTTTCTTGGCAGGAGAATTTGGATCTTGAAACAAAATTGCAAAAACTATACTCAGGTCAGAGTTAAAAAAATGTACAAGAGATTAAATATTAGTAGGTCTTTCAAAACATAAATGTATAAGTTAAGTGAAATATACATAGTTTGTCGATAAATCTGGCAAGAATTAAGGTACAACACAAAGGACCAAATTCATACATCACACTTCAATGTGAATGAAGTGGTTGTCAAATCACACTGAAGTCAGCCAAAAGTCCAGAGTTCCCAGAAAACCATTTATTCAAAAATGAAAGTGTATATTTTCACAAGGTCAGCAACACAAAGTTGGTCATAAATGGCTTCACACATCTGACCTAACCTTTTCTAAAAGCACCCAATATCATATTTACACACATTTCTGCTTGCCAGATATCCAAGGGTTAACAGCACATGGAAGAGCAATAAAACCATGTTAAATAACACATTCTTCAGTGAACATTAAGTATTATTCTCAGTTCTAGACCTGATTTAATAGATGACGTGCAAATAGGAACAACCTGCGCTGTGATATGGCTTCCTGATCTGCAATTAAAGGAAGTTATTTTTGGAGGCGGAATAAGCAAAGCTTTCATTGAGAGCAGATGAGATATTTGGCTGACTGGGTTGCGTCAGAGACACGAGGAGCCTCTTTTGGTCCTACAGGAGCAATAACCACAGTAGCAAATGAACCGATCCAGGTTCCTAGTGCTGTCCTGGGAGCACATCAGTCTATTATAAACAGACACCTTTTTAAGCCATGAGAGAAGATTCAATGAAGACCGGTCTGACCTTCAGAAGGACCACACAGGTGAAAGGTCATGGGACCCCGGTCTGGGTGGCATGATGGAATGCTCTCCAAATAGCGCCCTGGGGTACCATGAGGACATCAAGATGCAGCAGTGGGAACAGTTTCACGGATCATTTTGGGTAGCGTAAAATCATTTATGCGTAAACCTCTGGTTCCCTCGATTCATTTGGCTTTTGGATTATTGCAGATAATAAGCTCTGTGACCAACAAAATTTATGGTTCTTACATGTTTTGTTCATCAAGATTACAACTTTTATGAATTTTGAAGCCTAAATATAATCACCAAAAACGTATTCACAAATCCATAAGTGCATAAATCCTCATTTGTTTTCATATTTTACAACTTATTTCTGCAGCATTTTACTTGCCACTTGTGGGATGCGCATCCAGTTCCACCAGCTCCCGTTCCACCACATCTCACAGATGCTCTATTGGGTTGAGATCTGGGGACTGTGGGGTCCATTTTAGTCCAGTGAACTCATTGTCATGTTCAAGAACCAATTTGAAATGATTCGAGCTTTGTGACATGGTGCATTATCCTGCTGGAAGTAGCCATCAGAGGATGGGTACATGGTCGCCATAAAGGGATGGACATGGTCAGAAACAATGCTCAGGTAGGCCGTGGCATTTAAACGATGCCCAATTGGGACTAAGGGGCCTAAAGTGTGCCAAGAAAATATCCCCCACACCATTACACCACCACCACCAGCCTGCACAGTGGTAACAAGGCATGATGGATCCATGTTCTCCATCATATGTTATATTGTGTTCACCAATATGTTATATTGTGTTATGTTGATCAAAATGAATTCGTATTAAAAAAATGTACACCCCACTTCATTGATAGTATAGCCTAGGCTTATGTTGAACGTTATTCTTGTACAAGCAGATGCTGTGTTAAGCAGTACATAAAGTATTTAATGAAAATGTCTGTGATAAGTCTGTGTATTTGACAAATATTGCATGTATTTCACTTCAGCTATTGTAAAGTATGCAAACACAGCCCAAGCGTCACCACAGGAAGCAGAAAGTGTCCGAATTCAGGTCTCTGTTTTCAGCTCTTCCCGTCTGCAACTCTCACCGATTAGTCTTGGACTAGCAAATTACCAATAGACCTTATGCACCAGAGAAACGTGGGCGCTGTCATCTTTAAAATATTGTCTTTGAACTTCCGTTTTTGCGGTCGCTCTGTATATTTCTATGGCATCGCTGTTCGAGGAGTAATGAGCTGGTGAACTGGATTTACTTATTGCAGAGTTGACAAAAGTTATCATGAGCATTGTAATGTTTATCATAAGCATTGTAAAGCAGATGTCTTAACAAGGCTATGTTTACACGGAAACGATTCTGAAGAGAAAACGCAAAAGTGGCGTTGCGTCATCACTTTTTATTCTGCGTTTAGACGAGCGTTTTGTGTGGGAAATTCGCGTGCAAATGGAGACGCAAAAGTGTGTGAAATTCAATGTAGTATGCACTCCAGGGGGCTAGGAGTGCATACTACAACACCACCAAGCCCGCACGCCTGCGTACAACCTTCACTGTCTAGCAGACTTTTGCGTTTTTACCCTTTACACGGGAACGCAACGGTGGAGCATTTTTAAGATTTCCACTCTGGAGGTGGGTTTCACTTTTTTGTGTTTTTAAGCCTCAAAAACGCTGTCGCCGTGTAAACGAAAGGCACATCCGATAAAATATTTTTACGTTTTCACCCGTGAGCGTTCTCATGTAAACAGGACCCAAATGTCGACCGGGAAATTTTTTACGAGCAGTTCAATCATACCTATGCAAGATCGCTGTGGAAATACAGACCGGAAGTCAAAAGAGCGCAGCCCTGAAAGGGCGCGGGGCTACATAAGGTCTATAGACCACTTTGAACCACCCAGTGAGCTAATGGCCATCTTGGACTAACAATAAGATTACCAACTTGAACTAGCTAATGAGCTAATGACCAGATTGGACTTACAAATGACCTACAGACCAGCTTGAACTGCCTAATGAGATGATGAATAAATTGCAAATGACCGATAGACCATCCTGGACTAGCTAAAGAGTTGATGACTGTCTTGGACTAGCTAATGAGCTAATCAGCTAATGACCAGGGCTTTTTCTCACAAGCAGTGTTTATCATATTGACTGTTGGTGGCAGTGATTCTCTAATGGTCTTACAAAAACGCTGGCCAGGCCAGTTGGTAACCAGCTCCCATGTTCCAAAGGATTTTGTTTCAGCGGGGTAAAAGTGGTGTACAAAAAAGTACACCGCTTGGCATTAGCCATTAGCCATAGTATGTGCTAATGCCAGTGGGTTCTGTGGGAGTGATGCTATGTGACTGTATTGGTCTCCATGTTCGCAGAACCGCTTGGCACAGTTTCATCACCATCCTGGGACCATAAACAGAAGGTCGAGACAGAGAGGTCTGACCTCTGGACATTTATCCTCAACTTTGACCAGTCACATCAGACTCAACGACCCACCGGGCACCCCTGGCACTCACATAACTAAGAAAGAAACCTCCCTATGACCATACACAGTCATATCGAGCTACGTTAAATTATGTTGATGAATTAAGTAGACGACAAGATTGCTTGGAAAACACAAGACTTCAGTTAAATATGAGATATTAATGCCAGAACATGATCAGCGGTTTGATAGCCATCATACTTTTTTAGGCTATAGCTAGCTTGTGTTTTTGCCATATAGTATTAGCTAAGATGACAATGACATCTTAATCACCACTATAATAAAAATACTTGGTGGCAATTACACAGAAAGAAATGAAGAAATGATTCTATATAAGGTGTAATCAAAACTGTAAATGTATTCTATAGTATATGATATGATTGAAAACTTCTGTTAGCTAATTGCTAAGCTAAAGCTAGTGAAGATAAACAACACAAACACTGTACTTGTAAAGACATGACATGGCATTCATAACACATTTTTCTTTAAGGGAAAATGAATTATCAGATGAAAGTTTTGTAAGTAAAAATTATCAGAAAAAGTAACTTTTTCATCTATAACGAATTACTAGCCTAAAACAGTATGGTTAATATTATTTCCCCCTTCGGTTACATCAACAAAGAAGAAAAAGCAGAGAAAGTTAATGAAAACTGCAACAACAACACATTTTATTTCTTCAAATATAATGCAGATTGATGGTCTACCATTGATCATCTAATCATAATCAAAATTATGACTTTTTTTTTAAGAAATAGGTCAATTGTGATTCATTCATTTTTTCTTTAATGCATATCAAATTTCGGAAGTGGTTCTCACAGTTGTTATGGGATTTTTGGATGCCATGTATCGAAGCATGTCAAAATTGCCCAGGGTCGGTCTACAGTAGAGAGGTCAACTGACTTTGGACTCTAGAGAGACGAACGCCAGTGAATATTAGCTTGAGACCTGAGATTATTGCTAGGGGACATCAAATAGCTGTAAACATGAGAAAAGCATTTTCTCTTCTAGAAACCCTTCTTTGGCCCCCCATCAGTCAGACCACGGACGACCCAATGGGAGTGATAGGAGCGGGACATTGAGCTGCAAACAGGAATACAGTGCCCAATAGTGAAAAAAAGTATTGTATTTGAAATATTTACCTTTTTCAATACTGCATATACTAACAAAACATTTTTACTATCTTTTTAAACGTATTAAAGGTATATTAGCATCATGTTTTACCTATTTTCACAATACAATTCACTTTAAAATAATAGAAAAACAGAAACAGAATTTAGAAAAACATACTTGAGGTGAAAATTCTGTTTATTTTTTTAAAACTGAACTTTGTTAAAAACATATTTTAGGTATATTTTAACTGTGTGCTGGAAATTGTCATTGCAACAATGCATTGAAAGTATGCTTTCAAAATACATTATAATAGTATTTTGAACAAAGTATAGCTAAGTATGCATTGTGTATTAATATTTATTTGTCATTGAAGACAAAGTTTGTAATTTGTTTGGAATAAGCCAAAGTACTGAGCATACTTTTACTCAAATATACACTTATAGTAGGCCTGTATTGATTTTATGTTTTCGAAGACACTTGTAATGAATTTGTAATGTACACTGAAAAAAATTAATGCGCTTTATTTAATCAAAAAAAATTGGGGCAATTTTGGAAATTGAGTAATAATTATTCAAATTAATTCCTTAAAAGTAAACCATTCAAAATAAGTAAAACTTACAAAACAAACTTACATTTAAGTCGCCATTATGATGATCAGTGTTTAGGTTTCAGTGATTCTGCTTGTTAACATCAGGTGTCTTCAATGTTGGCAATATCAAACAAAGAGTTCTTAATTAATCTTTGACATCTGTCTGTTATTCAGATATTTTGTTTATATTTTTTGGTGTAAACTCTACTCATTTTAAATGGTTAACTTTTAAGGAATAATTTGATTAATTATTACTTAATATCTAATTTGTTCGTGTACTGAAACACAAAAAAGTACACTTTAATATCACTAATCAAGCATGTAATTAGTCCCTACAGGCAAATACTTAAGTATACTAAGTATAATTAAAGTTGTTCCAATTTAGCACAAAAGTACACTAAATACATTTAAAGTTACTACAATTTGATTGCAACTAAAATATACTTAGGGTAAAACTGCACCAGGGTGAGTTTAACCATTTCAGATCTAATACTTTGACAAAATGGCATTCATTTGCCGTAAATGTTGATGAAAGTCGTATTTATCGTGAAAGAATTATTCAGCTGTTTCTCAACGGCATTTTATCAAGAATGTCTCAATTTCACCCCGAATTTTGTTGGCTTGATCTGCAAATTCAAGAGAAGCTTTATGGAGCTCAATTTTTCTTTTTAATGATACTCTGTGGGATTCATTTTGGTCGCTTGGAATGCTTTTTGTTTATTAGTAGCCTACATCCTGTCATGTTCTGCCAAAAGAAGTACTCTAAAAGTTCTCTAAAGTTTACACTATTTGCATTGACTTAAATTATCTCTAACACGCGTTTAACCTTTAACATAGAATAAAGTCATCCGTTTATTACTGCATGATTGTTCGCACCACTCTTAAAAAGTAGAAATGTGTTTAAATCATCTGTTCAATAGTGTAAATGTGAGTCTTCCTAGAGCAGTTATGAGTATTCCAGATGTGAGCCACGTTTTAAGTATTCAACAAAGGACGTGTCACATTAAATTAACTGCTGGTGGTAAGTCCAGGGGCTTATTTTAATTGAGATGAAATGTCCTTTTACTTATGAACAGAAAGACTTGTTTATTTTAGAGGCGAGGCAGTATTGAAAAGCCTGTTTCAGCTGAATAAATTTAACAGGGGTGCATGCAAGTTCATAGGAAATGAAAGAAATTGAACAGGGTATTTACACTCAAAATAAAACGAATATGTAGCCTATAAAAAAATGTGTTTTCAGCAGGGTATATTGCATGGCTTACATTAAACAATGGAACAGCAATAAAACAGATGTGTTAAGGTTCACCTGTCACATATTTCGCCAGAACAATCGCCAAAACAAGCTTCAGTTCTCAATAGTGCAAAGAAACTGGTGATGACATGATGTGAAAAATAAGTTGTGCAGATATGCCAAAAAAATTCAGTGCTTAAATGTGAGCATCAGTCATTTTTTACTACACTTCCAAAATCTAGCAAGCTGCCCACCTAGTACCTACTATAGACAGCATTTTTCCTTTTAAGAAATCACATTTCAACCAAATTCAAAATTCGAAATTCGACCAAATTCAAATTCTTCAACCAAGACAGAATTGCATGTTTCCTACTCATCCAAGGCAATACCAAAATTGCGACAAGCTTAAGTGAAACAAAATCATTCCAAAATCATTCCAAAATGCACGTGTAGTGTTAGCTTAGCAACATGCTAATCAATAGAGTGCAATAGTTCCCATCCACTTTTCAGCGGTGTTGGTTTATGGAAGTATTTTTCCCATTCATTTCTCCCTTAGGGATTTCAATAAAAGTCTTTGGCTGTGCTCGGAATTGCCCCCCCTTTACCCTCATTCACTATTCCCTTCATTATTCCATTAACATAGTCCAGTTGAAGGAGTGAATTAAAACGAGTGAGTGAATTCAGACACTGAATGCGCAAGAACGGCTGCTGCTTTTGCATAGTTTGTGCTTGGTATATAATAATCATTTGAAACTTAGCAAACTTGCAGCTACAGTAGTAATGAAAAGCATTATATTGTGATCTGTCATGCAAAATGTCCAAAAGTCTTAATTAAACAATTTAGCAATCAAGTAAAAATAAAAATTCGGACAAAAATACAATGGTAAAATCCAAAACATAATAAAAAAAAGCATATAAATTCAAAGATTTAAGTATTTTGAGAGCGTTGGAGACCGACTTGATTACTGTAGTGATTCATGGGAGTGGGTGGAGCTAAAGAACTCTTGGCACATTTGCGACTCTCTGACTGGTGGAATTTTCTGTACAGCATCATGGGTAATGTAGTTTTTCACCACAAATTCCATTGTTAAACTATTTTAAAACTAAGTTGAACTAATAAGGATAGATGGTTTCAACAGAAGCAAATACAAAAAATAACAACTTAGTAAGGCACAGTAAGGGTGACTTTAAACGTTTATAAGTTATTGGGTAAAAATCTATTTCATTGATGGAGGAAACTGCCAATTAGTCACTTATTTTTCATATTGTCTTAGAAGGTGCTGCATATGTAGGCAGCAAACTGAGGTTTGTAATAGTGGCGACTCAAAAACAGGACTGTGGCATCCGGCTCGATTCGCTTTGAAATAATGTTACACACCAAAGATTGTTACATGCACATCTTCAACCCGCTGGGATTTGAAACTGACTCTGTGAAGAGATGTACTTGAATTTCATTACAGCTCCATATGTTTTATATAAAAACCGTTACAGCCCACTACCACAACAGTGAGCTAACAAAGCACCCTTATCTATCGAGCTCTATTGAATGAAAATCCGAAATCATATTCAGGATAAAGGTTTGCGTAAACATTATTTAAGTTTTATATTACACATAAAAAAAGCAATGCTACTTCAGGATTATAAATGTGTCCTTAAAATGAACCGGCTATAGCCGTACAGTGGAGTACATTAGGACAGTGTGCAGAATTATTGGGATTGTTTTGCTTGCATTTGTGTTGTGGGTGAAAAGGGAGGTACTGATTCCTGTTTGACTTGTCGAACGCCAGGCAAAATGTTTATTAGTCTAACAGTTGGAAGTCAGTCTCTCAGGGTGGGGCGCACTTGTTCAATACAGTTTATTTAAATTTTGACACATATTCATTGCCACCAGGACAATGGTAGCAAACTTTTTTCTTTCTTTTTACAAAAAAGTGAGTACTGCACAAAACTTGCCAAAATCTCGACTTGGCTCGCCTTTGTTTGGTTTTCCACTGTGTAAAGTTGTACCTGTTCCTGCTTTTAGGTCCTTTTTTTATCACGTCCGGCGAGATTCGGACGAGCTAAGGCGATCTGAGGCGATACTAAAATGTGACGTGAAAACAATGCCGACTGCTCATTGGTCAGGGAGAATAGTCACCGTTTACTGCGTCATCATTTGTACACGCCAGATAAAGTATCCAGAATATCCCCGCCATTTTTAAATAGTTTGGCCAGAGATAGTTACTGAACTTACTACTATTATTATAGCAACTTGGAAGAGTATGCCGTGGTCAACGAGGAGGTGCAGACTTTCCTTTTTTGGTTGCCGAAGAGTAGGGTTGGGTATCGAGAATCGAGTATCGATTGGAACCGGGACTAACTTTTCGTTTTTCCGAAATCGTTAAAAAGTTAAAATTTCGATTCCTAGTTTCGATATTCATAGTCCGTCGAACCGGGGGACTAACTTTTCGATTTTTCCCGAAATCGTTTCAAAAGTTAAAATTTCGATTCCTAGTTTCGATATTCATAGTCCGTCGACCGGAAGAAGAAACCGCTGAACAACACCAACGAAGAAGCATCTACCGGAAGTGTTGGCATAACAGCGCGAGTCGAACATGAGTAGCTTACGTCGGCGGTCCAAAGTGTGGCTTCACTTTTCTAAAAATAATGAAAACACAGAAAGAAATGCAAAATTTGTGACAAAAGGAGTATTTGTGACAGGAGTATTTCCTTCAGAAAGGAGTATTTCCTTCAGAAAGTCCGTTGGTTAGCTAAACTTTTTTGACCCTGCCTCTTAAAGAAATCGGAATCTAGAATCGTTAGGAACCGGAATCGAAACAAGGAATCGGAATCAGAAATCGTTCAAATTCAAACGATACCCAACCCTACCGAAGAGAGGATCCAGCAAGACCTTGATGGGGCAACGAGGAACGAAAGGCGTCGCTATGACGACCGGGTACTATTTGTGGCGGTACTGTCTGCAATGGAAAACGGAGCGAAAGCGAGGCGAATCGAGCTGGTACTGGTAATGGAAGCGGCATTAGGATACGCTTACATGAAAACAATGTACTTAAAACAGAAAGTTTTTTCCTTGTATGTATAGATGACAACGTTGTCAAAACGATTCTGGATCCACGAAAATGATTAAAAACATTATTCATACCAGGCCAGTAGATGGCGATCACTTTGCAAAGAAACACTACACACATTTAGGCCGTGTGTCCACCAAAGCTTTTTCAGCCTGCTGAAAACGCCAGATCCTCTACTGAAGACGCCGTGCTTTGGCCACTTTTGTTCCGTTGAGATGTTTCGTTGCTATGATACAGAATATCCACAGCACAGTTTACTTGTAACTGATTTCGCAGATAATTTGTTTCATACTAAAAATTTATTTTTCATCCATTTTGTTCGTTTAGCTTTGTTGGTTGATGTCGTTGTACAGAAAGAATGTTGTGACAGATGGTCAGTGTGGTTTAGTCCCGCCCCTCCTCCGCTTTGACTGGACGACTCAGGTAGAAAATGACAGTGATGAGCGCTGCATTTGTTCCAAAGTTGAACATTTTTCAACTCTCGCGACCAGTAAAAGCGCTGGCCGCTCAGTCCTTCAGCGTGAAAAAAACGTTCAACGCCTCGTTACGACTCATGGCGTTTAAAAAACGCGGCGCTCCCATTTAAAACAATTGAAAACATACGTCAAGCGCGTGGAAAAACACATTTGGTGGACACACAGCCATAGACTGAACATGTAATACACGTGCGCATGACGACACTGTTTTCACAAATTCACGTTTTTGTAGTTTACACAGAGATGATAACGGTAGGCCCCAAAACGCTGTTGATCGTGTAAATCAAGATTATCTTACTGAAAAAAAAAATAATAATAATAAATATATAATAATAATAATAATAATCATTTTTAAATTGAATAGATTTTTTTATTATTTGCAGTATTTTTCACAGTATAAAAGATATATTAAACTAAATAATTCCAGTATGTGCAGCATGTAAATCAGGTCTTAGGGCTGTAGAACACCTCTTTAAAATAATCCAGGCTTTCCTGAAGTTTAGTCTATAGCTTACCTTTCCACTTCTTCAAATCAGAGACGCCCCTGGGGCAGCCATTATGCAAACTGATGAGAGCGACCCAAGATCTTCAACGGTCTCCCAGAAGAGAAGACGCCCTAGAGCACCCGAGCCGAACATCATCCGCACATGTGCGTAGAACAGATCCAGCTGGAAGAGAGTGAGAGGGTTTGGTTAAAAACACTTAGGTAGGTGTTAACATAATAAACCGAGACTTATTCTGAGAATAAATGGATAGTGATGTTGTTTAACAGACTTGCTGAATGCCTGTGGGCTTCAAAGTCTCCACACGGCAGCTGAGTAAATATAACGTAGGAAACCAGGGGTCAAAAAGGGGGGAACATGATGAAGGCATGATGAGAAAGATGGCAAATGCAAATTTGAAGTTATCTATATAAATTACTGGGAATAATAGCATTTAGTGAGATCAAACAAGTCTGAAAGCATAATTTATCGTAACTGCAGGTAATGGGACACCAAGTTAGTGCTCTTGCTAGATCAGAAGGTGAAAATATCCAGATATAAAGTACATCGATATTTGGATAATGATAGTTTTAAGTGCCATGCGAGACAAAAACCAGCCGTGGCCCTTAAAACACAATCAGCAGTTAAAACAGAGATGATTACTGAAATAATATTTCTACATATGACCCATCACATTCCTTAAAGAACATCTGTATTTCAGTGAGAAACTCCATTTTGTCTTTTTAGCACTGCTTGAGTGAGCCAGAACAAGATCCAGAACAAATACTTTAATACGCTTCGCTAGTCACTAACTGTCAACGCTGTCAATGATGTAAATGTTGCGCTAATTCGCCGAATCTAACATAAAAGGACGCCCTGGGGTCTAAATCAAATAAACCCTCCGCAGAGAGACCCCACAGCAGATAATCTGGGCAGTGCATCTCATAATGTAAAGGATCCAAGCTAAATTACTAGTTCTGGGCTATTTCATTTTATACAAATGGGAAAATAACTGAAGTGCAAATAACTGAAGTGCAATCTTGCTGCAGCCTGATTAATAAAATCTTGGCCAAATTATAACATAGTGATTTGGTAAAATAAAGAAAACCAACATGATTACAAAGCCTTGCATTACCGCACACACCCCCTCCTGGATCGGAGTGTGGATCGGCTGTGACTGACTGTAGCAGCGTTTCCATTACAGATTTGCGCAAAACTTTTTGCGATATTTTCTAAGTGTCGATAAAAAACTATTGAGAAAGGACGGTGTTTCCATTTACGATGTTATGCGACTAAAAGGGCATTTTGTCCTCTCGCGATGAGTCATTCCAGAAATCATGGCAACGGATGTTGGTGGGTTTACGTACATCGCAGCCACTGCACTAGCTATTATTTATAATCGAATGAGAGTATTAAGCGAGTATTAATGGCAAGGAAAGCACCACTTGTTAGCGACCACATATGAGGTGTTTCTGGGTTTTTCTCCTTCATATCTGCTTCAAGGTCTTGAAAAAATGCCATTTCTTTGTTGTTTAGAATCCAGTATTCCCGTAATACTTTTGTCTTTTATGAGTTTAATGAAGAACTCCATCTCGTCTTCTGTCCAAACACACCGCATCAACTTTAAAGAATGATCAACATGACATCATGACTTTTGCGTAAACATACACGCCACTTTCAAGTCAAGTGGCGTGTTATCTATACGCATTTTGAGCTATACGCGTGTATGTCTACGCCGTTAAATGTCCGAGTGATTCCGCCTGTCTGTACATGCTGTTAAATGTCCGAGTGATTCCGCCTGTCTGTACATGCTGTTAAATGTCCGAGCGAAACGAAGCAAAATGTAGATCTACATCTGGCGAGCGATATTTTCCCTTGAATGGTAGGGGAAGACTAATAAATGGTATTAACCCCAGTGACGGGTAGGTTTAGGGACGGGGTTGGTCATATTTTTATATATACATGTAACGTTAAGTCAACGGCGTTCATAAACACGCTGAAAAGCGATTATGTGTGTTGATAGCACGCCAAAAATGGAAATACGAATTGGCATGTCATACATATGCCATTTCATGAGATCAGACTGGAATGATCGATATTTACGTAGGCCCGGTGACCTGTAAATGAAGGGGGATGTCCATTGCAGTTTAGCAAAATTTTCTTTTTCAGAGTTGCCTAAAAAAAACACCTCAGGCAAGCTTAAAAACGTTTTTGCGACATATGCGAGTTTTTTCTGAAACTTTACGCGTTTCCATTGGGCATATTTTCAATTGGCAGTTTCAATTTGCACAATTTGAAGGGTAATGGAAACGTGGCTTGTATTCGTCGTCTGACTGTATGCACCGAACCGTGACGTCCATATATTGGAAAATGCAACCTCTGAGCAGCAAAATGTTTTTAGGATAGGTTCATTCTTCACAGTCTTGAAGGCACGTTTACCAGGCCTTTAAAAGCGACTCATGCAGGCCTGTATTTCATGGCTATGACTAAAAGAATCAAGAGATGTTTACCTGCATCAGTGTTTACCAGGGAAAGTCCTCTCTCTCCCCAGAGACACACTGATCTGTGAGACTGGGAAAGAGGTATTCACATGTGTTTTGAGCACAATGAGGTATTGGGTGTGTGGTGTGCTAGGAGTTTGTGTGTGTACCCCCTAACGAGGCCAATGCCGCCCTCTACGGAAGCATTGGCGACTGCAGAGCAGTGACAGCAGGAGACAGGAAGAACCACAAATACAGGAACACTGTGTACCAGAGACAGAGAGCAGACACAGGGAGTAATAATGAGAGGAGAATCACACGTCCACTAATAAGAGAGCGAGGGAAAGAGAGAGAGGGAGGGGACGGAGGGATGCTGTAAGATTTCTGGTAGGAATGGTAGTGCTTTCAAGACAGTTTCAATTTGGCCTACAACACATAACCCAATCCTCTCTCCCACAATCCCCTTACTTGGATAATTGGTGAAAAATTCCCATGGATTTATATTTGAGATTTTGAGGAGGTATCTGAGTTGTATATAGGTACTAGAATACCATAATGGCATTAAACAAACACCAGTAACCCAAACACTGTTGAATTCATCCAAGATGTCCATGTCATTCTTTCTTCAGTCGAAAAGAAATTAAGGTTTTTGATAAAAACATTACAGGATTTTTCTCCATTTAATGCACTTTACTGGTAACCAAACAGCTCAAGGTCCAAAAGACAGTTTCAGTGCAAACTTCTAACTGTTCAAAGGGCTTTAAACGATTCCAGACGATGAATAAGGGTCTTATCAAGCGAAACGATCAGTCATTTAAAAAAAATAACAAAGTTTAAGATTTATAAGTTCAAATGGTCGCCTTGCTGTGTTCTGTGATGCGCGTCGTGACTCTCCTGTTCGAACTCGTTTATCAAAATGAACAAATCTTTCTTCGAGTCATTTGGTTCATTCAATGAACGAAATTAATGAATTGACTCGGAAAAAGAGTCCCAATGAAGTGCATTATATGGAGAAAAATCCTGGAATGTTTTCATCAAAAACCTTAATTTATTTTCGACTGAAGAAAGAAAGACATGGACATCTTGGATGACATGGGGGTGAGTAAATTTTCAGCAAAAGTTTTTTTAAAGTGAACTACTTCTTTAACTACATTGAATTCACCTTGAATAATATACATATAATATAACATTATAAATAATTAATTATAATATAAATAATTAAGAATTAGAATAAGACCTGTGGCTCTACTCACCAGGGTGACCCTCATTATCATTAACTAAAACTATTAAAAACATTTGTATTAATTTGAATAAAGCTGAAATAAAATACTAATATTAAATGGAAAAAATTTAACTAAACTAAACAAAAGTGCGAAATTTTCCAAGTAAAAACTAAAACGGAAATGCATAAGTACAGGCCAACAAATACCAGGATGTACACAATTGCCAACATATAGCAGCCCTCACACATGACGGCGAATATGCAGAAATATCAGTCAGCACACAAATATGTGCATTCAAACCTGAACACACATTCACTGCTCTTTTGAGAACCGTATTTAGCAGCAGTTGTGCATTACTGGCAACACAATCAGTGGACCACACAATGGATCTGTGTCATAATTTATGTTTGAGTCTGCAGACAGACCATCTATGAATAAACAATTGTTTCCACGGCTGTATATTGTACTAGCGGTATGTGTAGCAGGAATCCCCAAGGCTTTGTCCTGGGTCCCATACAGTTCTTGTAATGGTCTATAACTGGCCCTCAGTGGGCCGTTTCTGCGTAGGGAACCCGGATCACCTACTCCCAGAGACCTGCTATCTGAAATCAGACGCCAAACATAACACAACAAATCAACTTATCAGCCATAAACCATGTTCACTTAAGATTACAGACTTTGAGAAACAGATTGAGGGAGTCAGGGAAAGGGGTAACAGGAACCATGTAAATTGGAAGAGAGGGATTGTCATATGTGTGTGTGTGTGTGTGTGTGTGTGTGTGTGTGTGTGTGTGTGTGTGTGTGTGTGTGTGTGTGTGTGTGTGTGTGTGTGTGTGTGTGTGTGTGTGTGTGTACATGTACAGGACAATCTGAGCCAGGCTGGGTGTATTCACTATGAACCCCCTGCCGAGACAGAGGCCTGGGATAGAGCAATACAGACCTACAGCTCGATCCCTTTGTCAAGCCTTGAGAACAGACTTGTGGTCACCATACATGTGATGATTTGCATTTAATGCATTATTAAAAATAAAATGAATTATTTTTTAATTATTTAAAAAAGGTTCATTATTTGGTATAATACCATTACTGGGAAGCTTTACCATTATATGCCTAGTAGAAGTTATTTCCATGTTAGAAGACAACATACAATGTATTGCATCTCAAGCTTTAGTGGACAAGTAAATGTCTCTGTACATTAAGACTGGCATTCACATAACATCTCTGTGAGTCTTCTGAATGTTCCTGTATATATCAAACCAATATAAGGCAGTTAATTGTCCATATAAGGGTGAATTAAGTTTTGAGTATATGAAATATATTTAAACCAGACCAAATAGGGCAATGTTTCTATCTTTAAGATCATTCTTCCATGAAAAGAATGAGAGCGATACATACAAAAATGTACAAAATAGAAAAATATATATGGGGGGAGTTCTGCTGAGGATTCTCAAAAATAGCTGTGTTGGATTCTTAAAGGATTATTCCCAAGTGAAAATGGAAGGGAAAAAATGCTAACGGCTCAGAAAAGGAGACTATATGAACTCCAAAAATCAATTTAACAGACATTTGGCATGCTAAACAATAACTCCCCAAATGAAAACTGTCTATTGTCTATTGTATGGGGAGGTCATAGCTTTGCTCATTGAGTGAAAAGATCAGCGAACAGAACACTATTACTGGAAAAAACACTAACTCAGAGGATGGACTCTCAGCTTGTTATCTCCCAACAGTCATGTGTGTTATGTCTTATGTCTAACACAATACGTAAGACACTTAGAATCAGAACTACATAGAGCTTCGACAGAATCTCTTTAAAAAATGTAAGAAAAAAATCTTATATATATATATATGGATAGATAGATAGGGATGAAGAAAGGGATGGATGGATGATGGATGGATGGAAGAATGGGTGGGTGGATGAAGGAAGGATGGAAATGATGAAATGATGGATGAATGGATGGAAGGAGGGTGGTTGAAAGGATCATCCATGGATGGAAGGATGGATGGATGGATGAAAGGATGGATGGAAGGAAGAAAGGATAGATGGAAGAAATGATGGAAGGATAGATGCATGAAAGGATGGAAGGATGGAAGGATGGAAGGAAGGAAGGAAGGAAGGATGGATGGATGGATGGATGGATGGATGGATGGATGGATGGAAGTAAGGATGGATGGAAGGAATGAAGGATGGATGGTTGGATGTAAGTAAGGATGGATGGAATGAAGGAAGGATGGATGGAATGAAGGAAGGATGGAAGTAAGAATGAATGGAAGGAAAGAAGGAAGGAAGGATGGTTAGATGGAAGGATGGATGGATGGATGGATGGATGGATGGATGGATGGATGGATGGATGGAAGGATGGAAGGATGGAAGGATGGAAGGATGGAAGGATGGAAGGATGGAAGGAAGGAAGGAAGGAAGGAAGGATGGAAGGAAGGAAGGAAGGAAGGAAGGAAGGAAGGAAGGAAGGAAAGGAGGAAGGAAGGAAGGAAGGAATGAAGGATGGATGGTTGGATGTAAGTAAGGATGGATGGAAGGAAGGATGGATGGAATGAAGGAAGGATGGAAGTAAGAATGAATGGAAGGAAAGAAGGATGGTTGGATGGTTGGTTGGTTGGTTGGTTGGTTGGTTGGTTGGTTGGATGGATGGAATGAAGGATGGATGGTTGGATGGAAGGAAAGATGGTTGGATGGAAGGAAGGAAGGAAGGAAGGATGGTTGGATGGAATAAATGAAGGAAGGATGGTTGGATGGAATGAAGGAAGGAAGGATGGTTGGATGGAATGAAGGAAGGAAGGAAGTAGGTAAGAATGAATGGAAGGAAAGAAGGAAGGAAGGATGGTTAGATGGAAGGAAGGATGGAAGTAAGGAAGGAAGGAAGGAAGGAAGGATGGATGGATGGATGGATGGATGGATGGATGGATGGATGGATGGATGGATGGATGGATGGATGGGATGGATGGAAGGAAGGGTGGATGGGATGGATGGAAGTAAGAATGGATGGAAGTAAGGATGAGTGGAATGAAAGAAGGATGGAAGTAAGGATGGATGGAATGAAGGATGGATGGTTGGAATGGAAGGAAAGATGGTTGGATGGAAGGAAGGATGGTTGGATGGAAGGAAGGAAGGAAGGAAGGAAGGAAGGAAGGAAGGAAGGAAGGAAGGAAGGAAGCAAGGATGGTTGGATGGAATGAAGGAAGGAAGGATGGTTGGATGGAATGAAGGAAGGAAGGAAGTAGGTAAGAATGAATGGAAGGAAAGAAGGAAGGAAGGATGGTTAGATGGAAGGAAGGAATGGAAGTAAGGAAGGAAGGAAGGATGGATGGATGGATGGAATGGAGGATGGATGGTTGGATGGAAGGATGGATGGATGGATGGAATGAAAGGATGGATGGTTGGATGGAAGGAAAGATGGTTGGATGGAAGGAAGGATGGTTGGATGGAAGGAGAAGGAAGGAAGGAAGGAAGGAAGGAAGGAAGGAAGGAAGGAAGGAAGGAAGGAAGGAAGGAAGGAAGGAAGGAAGGAAGGAAGGAAGGAAGGAAGGAAGGAAGGAAGGAAGGAAGGAAGGAAGGAAGGAAGGAAGGAAGGAAGGAAGGAAGCAAGGATGGTTGGATGGAATGAAGGAAGGAAGGATGGTTGGATGGAATGAAGGAAGGAAGGAAGTAGGTAAGAATGAATGGAAGGAAAGAAGGAAGGAAGGATGGTTAGATGGAAGGAAGGATGGAAGTAAGGAAGGAAGGAAGGATGGATGGATGGATGGAAGGAAGGGTGGATGGGATGGATGGAAGTAAGAATGGATGGAAGTAAGGATGAGTGGAAGGAAAGAAGGATGGAAGTAAGGATGGATGGAAGGAAGGATGGAAGTAAGAATGGATGGAAGTAAGGATGAGTGGAAGGAAGTAAGGATGAGTGGAATGAAGGAAGGATGGATGGAAAGTAAGGATGGAAGGAAGGATGGATGGATGGAAGAAAGGATGGATGGATGGATTAGATTAATATGATTGCAGCATATGAAACAGGTAAACACATTACAGTACAAGACAAAGCATGAATGCATAAGCTCTACTGATTGTTACTATGACACCTGTGAAGGACAGACCGGATCTATCTCCAGGAGGACTGTGGACAGAAACATCAGCGTGCGCAGGTGTCCTTGACAGTCCAGAGATGTTTATTTTCTTTTCTCTCATATTCTATTACTCATGGCTGATATATGTCGGCACAGTGCATCTGGTGTTCAGCAGGGCTCAGGGAAAGGCTTGTACATGAAGCCTGTCAGCAGGAGCTGTTTCTTACAGTTCATAACCCCATCCACCCTTGAGACTCATTCGTTGGCTTGCATGCGTGTCACAATGCAATCTCAGTATCTGAGGGGAAACTCTGAAAAATCCTATCTAAGACCCATTTCCATGTCCCACCTGTGATTACTGGTCTTGTATATTTAAGTAAAGCAGGCAGTCAAGCCAACATAAATGTTTAGAAGTCCTTCAAATGTCCAGTACACATTATTAATGGCTTCTCAGTCGTCTGCTACACAATACATGAATGGTGTCTTGGTGTGTAAGTCTTGTAGTCACGTATTATTCATCGTTAGTCATCTATGAGCAGGAGTTTGTGTGCCCCTTGAGGCCTCCACTCCTTGCCCCGCAACCTGTGTGTGGTAATGAGGGAACGGGAGAAGTCCGAGAAAAAATGCCAAGCCACAATCCCGGTACATGCCTGCCTGATGCAAACACTTTCCTTTTCTTTGTTATCCAAACTGTTTTCTGCGAGCTAGAAGCGCGAGGCATGTTTCTAATTATAGTCCCGCGAGGAGACTCAGCAGGCTCCCGCCAACATGTGATTCATGGAGCAGGTGATCATCCACACACTCTTCCCTGAACCACTCGCTGGATTTACACTCAGGCTCCTGCTGTGCTAAATCAATACTACACTACTGTAAATGATATATTATGCCTCTATCACATATTTTATTTATCACATATAATCACAGATTTTTGTAAAGTCACTATTGCTAATACTCAAGCCATTTTGGTGAATCATCCTGCACTATACAGACATGAATGACTGAAATCATGCGACTTGTTTGAACAATAAAACAGACAATACAAAGGGTGAAAGTCTCACAGACTCCCATTGAAAAAGGGACAAAAATATCTCATATTTATAATCTTTATATCTGCACTGTACATGGCTCCTAGAAACATAGAATGATGGATGGAAAGATACATAAACAGTACGAAACGATAAATAGATCAATAGATGATAGAACAATAGATGGATAGAACGATAGATGATACAACGCAATAAGATGAGATGGATAGATGGATGGATGGATGGATGGATGGATGGATGGATGGATAGATGGATGGATAGATGGATGGGTGGATACGGGGATGGTGGATGATGATGGATGGATGGGTGGATGATGATGGATGGAAATGATAGATAGACAGATAAAGATGGATGGATGGAACAATAGATGTATATCAAACGATAGATGATAGAACGATAAGATAGATGGATGGATGGATGGATGATGATGGATGGAATGATAGACAGATAAGATGGATGGATGGATGGAACAATACATGGATGGAACGATAGATGATAGACAGATAAGATGGATGGATGGATAGATGGATGGATGGATGATAGATAGATAGCAGATAAGTGGATGGATGGATGGATGATGATGGATGGAATGATAGATAGATAAGATGGATGGAACAATAGATGGATAGAACAATAGATGATAGAATGATCAGATATATGGATGGTATGGACGGAATCAGATAAATGGATAGAACAATGATGATAAATGAATGGAACGATAGATAGACTTACAGTTAAGAAAGACAGGTGGGATGGATAGAACGATAGAATAGATTAACAGATGATGGATGAAACAAAATGGATGGATGGATGGATGGATGGATGAAGCGATAGATGATTAGAATGATAAGACAGATGGATGGATGGAACGATGGATGGAATGATACATGGATGGATGGATGAATTGATGGATGGATGGAATGAATGGATCGATAAATGGATAGAACAATAGATGATAGATGAATGGAACGATAGATAGATTGACAGATGAGGAAGACAGGTGGATGGATAGAACGATAGATGGGTGGGGAACAATCAGATAGATAAACAGATGACGGATGGAATGAAATGGATGGATGGATGGTTGGATGGAACAATAGATGATAGAATGATAAGACAGATGGATGGATGGAACGATGGATGGATGGATGGATAATGGATGGGTTAATGGAACGATAGATTATAGAAAAATAGATGATAGATGAATGGAACGATAGATAGACTGACAGATGAGAGAAGACAGGCGGATGGATAGAACGATAGATGGGTGGAACAATAGATAGATAAACAGATGATGGATGGAATGAAATGGATAGATGGATGGATGGTTGGTTGGATGGATGGAACGATAGATGATAGAATGATAAGACAGATGGGTGGATGGAACGATTGATGATAGAATGATAAGACAGATGGGTGGATGGAACGATAGATGATAGAATGATAAGACAGATGGATGGAACGATAGATGATAGAATGATAAGACAGATGGATGGAACGATAGATGATAGAATGATAAGACAGATGGATGGAACGATAGATGATAGAATGATAAGACAGATGGATGGAACGATAGATGATAGAATGATAAGACAGATGGGTGGATGGAACGATAGATGATAGAATGATAAGACAGATGGATGGAACGATAGATGATAGAATGATAAGACAGATGGATGGAACGATAGATGATAGAATGATAAGACAGATGGATGGAACGATAGATGATAGAATGATAAGACAGATGGATGGAACGATAGATGATAGAATGATAAGACAGATGGATGGAACGATAGATGATAGAATGATAAGACAGATGGATGGATGGTTGGTTGGATGGAACGATAGATGATAGAATGATAAGACAGATGGATGGATGGAACGATGGATGGAACGATGGATGGAATGATGGATGGAATGATGGATGGATGGATGGATGCATAGATAAATGGATGGGTTAATGGAACGATAGATTATAGAAAAATAGATGATAGATGAATAGAACGATGGATAGACTGACAGATGAGAAAGACAGGTGGACTGGATAGAACGATAGATGGGTGGAACAATAAATAGATAAACAGATGATGGATGGAATGAAATGAAATGGATAGATGGATGGATGGATGGTTGGTTGGATGGAAGGATAGATGATAGAATGATAAGAAGGATGGATGGAACGATGGATGGATGGATGGATGGATGGATGGATGGATGGATGGATGAATGGGTTAATGGAACGATAGATTATAGAAAAATAGATGATAGATGAATGGAACGATGGATAGACTGACAGATAAGAAAGACAGGTGGATGGATAGAATGATAGATGGGTGGAACAATAGATAGATAAACAGATGATGGATGGATGGATGGATGGATGGATGGATGGATGGATGGACTCAGATATCAAAACCAGCTTAAACCACCTCAACCCCATCAAAACCAGCTTGAACCACCCCAAACCAGCTTAAACCACCTCAATCACCTCAGGGTGGTGATGGCGCAGAAGTCGCTTTGGATAAAAGCGTCAGCTAAATGAATAAATGTAAATGTAACCCCATCAAAACCAGCTTAAACCACCTCAAACGTGCTTCTTTTCCAACAATCAGCTCTTTAAATACATTCAGCCTGTTTTTCCGAGAGCAAATGCTCTACAGATTTGTCACACCCTTGTTGATCAGTTTACTTAAACTGTTCATTGGAGAAAACAAGGGGAAATGCCTAACAGACAGGAAGGTTCTTCCTTTTATTGAGACTGGGACTTGAGTCTGCAGTGCCCAAAATATACAGGCAACAAAACAATGCGAGAGCAAAATATCTGGATGACAAATGTGAGCCTCGACGACTAACAATCGATCAGAGTGATGTCACTGCCACTATCACCGGACTCAAAGGCCACTCCTGATCCGTGTACAGGATTCCCAGCCCACGTGATAATCGACTCACAAATATGCACATAAACAAAGGAACGATGAAATAGACACAGCGGTGAGGTCAGAGGCCGAAGCAATCTGTTGATCTTGGAAGTCGTCCCTGATAAACACAGAGGTGGGCGGTCGTCATGCGGAGCACAATTAAAGAAAGTCAAATCGGGAGCACTGAAGACATAAAAGAGCTATGAAAGAGCCAAAGGGCTTTTCAATACTCGGACGTGGGTTTGCAGAAGGAAAACGTCTTTGTTCCTTTGTTTGCGTGGAGCGGCTTGTCTGGTGGTCCACTAAGGTGCGTTATAATAGTGTTGGATCCTTACAGCAGTGTGCAGGTCATATGCCCTGTCAAACTCATGGCAGGTGGTCCCATATTCATAAGAACACTCTGACTTTCTCCATAAATAGCGGGAAGTACTACTTCAGATCACTATAGGCTTCTTGGAAAACACGACTTCCTGATGTGGTAGTATGCCATTGTGCTGATAAAAGATGATAATGTTCTTACACATGTGCTTCCAACGGCTTATCGAATTTTTAGCGCTACTGAAAGTTTTATTGTTATAGCAATAATATACGGGGCTCATGCAAGAACATTAAGATCATATCTGCATAGCTGCAGAATCTCGGATTTTATAACTTTTAACAGCCTAACTGCCATCCTATCCATATACCTTAAAAATATATTAAAACATCACATGAGCATTGTTGAAACAACAATGATACATTTCAAATATAGCCTATTAAAAGTTAGCAATACGTAACTGAACGAAGTACATTG
>JAQIUQ010007314.1:0-42509 GCA_030378365.1 Hybognathus amarus | reverse complement strand
ACTTCCTATTTAAGCCACACTCAAACATTGATTCAGTGCGAAGTATTGCATTGCCACGGCTGTAATGACTGAGCGGTTTTCCCTGATCTGCCTGCCTTGTGTACCGACCTTGGATTGTTCTATCACCCTTGTTTGCCTGCTGCCTGCCCTGATTCGGATTGTTTTGGATTACTGTTGTCTGCTGCCTGCCCTGATCTCCTGCCTGTCCCCGGACCCATCTCTGTGCCTGTTCTGTGATAACCCTGCTCTGCCGATCTCTGACCCTTGCCTGTTTGACCTGTCTTTAATAAAGCTGCAAATGGATTCCAATCTGTCTCAAGCCTCGTTACACACAGTAGTCAGTTTGTCATTCTTCAGCACTAATAAGAAACATAAGTGCAGACATTTACCTATAGACTATGATCTGCAAATAAGCAAAAACATATCATGTATATTACACCTTATTATTATACTTAGTTCTTATACATTTTAAACTTATTTTGCACCATTCTAGTCCCAGCAATATCACGGTAGCCACATACACTGAGCCTGGGTTCTCCCAAGGTTTTTTTCTCCATTCTGTCACCTGATGGAGTTTTGGTTCCTTGCCACTGTTGCCTTTTTCGCCTCTCTTCGCCTTTGTCGCCATTGGCTTTTGGCTTGCTTAGTTGGGGACATTTGACATTTAATTTTGAATTTAACAATGCTATTAAAACATTGTTTTCCTGTTATCTATGTGAAGCTGCTTTGAAACAATTTGTATTGTAAAAAGCGCTATATAAATAAAGGTCACTTGACAGTGATTTGGTGACGCAAGAGCGCAGGCATTTGCATCCTCCTCTGGAGAGTTCTCAGCGATGGCGATTTGGTACATTTCTTTAGCGAAATACAGATTTGTGTACGTTTTGTTTAATCCATAAAATCATTACTGTGCTGTAAATCATTTTGTTTTATGCCAGGCAACATACAAGGACACAATGTCAGTTACCCTATAGCTAGCTAAATCTATTTACATATATATATATATATATATATTTTACAGTAAGTTTGATTTGAGTCAGAAGTATGTGGTAATTCTTTATTAATTACTAATGGGTTCCCTATATTGTCACTTTAGAATACTGTTTCAGGTTCTAAGTAATTCCTGAAGGACTATCTAATCATTATTTATTACTTACTAATAAGTTCCTTATATTTTTACTTTAGAAGACTGTTTCAGGTTATAAGTAGCCTAATTCCTAGATAATTATTTGATAATTCTTTATTAATTACTAATGGGTTCCCTATATTTTCACTTTAGAATACTGTTCCAGCTTCTAAGTAATTCCTGCAGAATTATTTGATACTTATTTATTAATTACTAATAAGTTCCTTATATTTTCACTTTAGAAGACTGTTTCAGATTCTAAGTAGCCTAATTCCTGGATAATTATTTGATAATTCTTTATTAATTACTAATGTGTTCCATATATTTTCACTTTAGAATACTGTTCCAGCTTCTAAGTAATTCCTGCAGAATTATTTGATACTATTTATAAATTACTAATAAGTTCCCTACATTTTCAGTTTCCCTCAGTCAATACTGAGGAAAACAGAAACACACAGTACTGTATATAAAATATACAATAATCTGAGGTTAGTTTTGTATGACTGTTCAGTTACTTCTCTAGTTATTTTTCTTGAACCTTAATTTAGTAGATAATTAATAGTAGTTTTTCAGGAGGTATGACAGAATTCATTAGTTATTGATTAACTAACTGATGCTTAACACAATCATACAAATTATATTACATACTGATTAATTAACACATCTTTCCCTTAGTAGTTAACAGGTAGAGAAGAACTAGTTAATGAAGAATTACCTATTAGTTCGTCAATAATTCCTTATTAATTCTGCAGTAAAGTAAGATACAGTATTCTAAAGTGTTACCGAATTCTCCAATAAACTTCAGAAAATGCTTAAGTGCATGTGATCAGGAGCATGTGATCACTGAACTGTGATCACACAGTTATTATATCCATTGATCTGTGTTTAGACTCCACACAGTCTGCAACGATCAAGCAGTAGCTCATACCTCTTAGTATTAATGGGGGTAAATATCAGGTTTGGTGGACTCAGGCTGTAACCAAACCTCCATTTATCAGTAATACCTAAAGCAAAACAGGGCATTGCAGATGAGCTGCAAGATTAAGATGATGTGTGTGCACAGCAATGTGGTGGAATACCCTCTGAATGCTAAGGGACTGTTCGTTATTTATTTAAGGGGCCATTTGGAGGAGATTTGAGATCCTGTAGTCAAAAAGATCTTACCTCCCTCTTCACCAGCAAAATTTTTTTGATGATCTTTCTAAAAAATGATTGCTGAAAAAAGGCATTACCCTCACCCATAAATTAATTGATTACTTCTGTACTGGTTTGCGCTTGGCAAAGATGTTCACAGAGCCATGATAAACGACTAAATTCCTGCTTTCTCATCTTATTAGGGCTGTAACGATAGACCAAACCTACAATTTGGTCTCGTATCACGAGTTTTGCTATTTTTTTTTTTTCCATGTCTTCGGTGCTGATGCAGTGGTGACGCGTTCTATGTAACATGCAATTTTGCGCTCAAGTTGAAAGCCATTTTGTGCATAGTAAAACATATCTGCAACATTTATCAAGTTCACTGATAATTGTGCTTGCATTTATTAATCATTATGATACTAAAATCATAATAAAGTAGTATGCTTCCCTTTCAATAGTCCAAATACACAGCCATTTTCGTCTTTCTTCTGTGGATTTCATCAGCTCCTGATTGATCAAAATTGAGATAGATCGACAAACCGGCTCATTCAACCCACAGCGCACACACCTCACGAATTCAAGCCTACAGCTCAGATTTACTCACTTACACTGTTCTGGAAACGCAATAATGGAAACTAAAACATGGTCGTATCGTGTTACAGTGATTTTCACGATATCATCACTCATGAAAAATCCTCTCTCTCTCCAGAGTGATGATATTACATTGAACGCCGAGTCGAAGTACTCCCAATCACTTGCTGTGGTATTGAATGAACTGGTCTAAGTTAAGTGCTATCAAAGTGTCTCATGCGCCAGAGCGATTGAGTGCACGCACTGAGACGAGAGAGGTATGTATCAACTCGTCTTAGTTAAAGGTGCTCTAAGCGATGTCTGGGTGACGTGACTTCTTGTCTGACATTTAAAGTATTTTCAAACACAATGGAGGCTAGATAGACCCTCCCTCCTCCTCATCTGCACTGACCCCCAAACCCCACCCCCAGGGCTGGAACAGTTTGTTATGTTTCGTGGAGCGGGTTGCCGCAGTTTGTTTTTGCTGCCATTTCTGGAGCCTGGGTTGTCTGCATAGATCGCGTTTCTTTACAGTGTGTTTAGGGGACAGGCAGCTAGTGGATAGTGAGGAGATGTTTGCTGTATGTGACAAAAAAAATGTTTGGGCCTAAAAAACGTGTGACATCATTTAGAGCACCATTAAGGGAATAACATAGTCTTAATATGAAAAAAAAAAAACTGTGCTGAGATATCCCTTTAAAGAGATATTTCACTTATCTTATCATACTCATCATATTCACTTATCATACCGTTCACTTAAAGGGGGGTTGACTGCTTTTTTTCTTTGCATGATTGTATTTATGGGGTGCAATATAACATGTATTCGTGTTTTTTCTTTTTTAAAAGTATTATTTTTCATAAACTTCACCTTTATTGCCAGCCACGCTCTCCTCTGTCCCCTGAACGAGCGGTTCGACTTCCTGATTCTATGAAAATACTGGCCCGGTGTGTTGCGATTGGCTAAACTGTCGCTCACGTGAGTCCGGAAGATGAATGCCTTTTACCTTTATGGGCATGTCGTGAGCTCCGGTCCAGATGTAAATATGTGCTCGAACTGCAGTATCAGTTTTCAGACAGAATCAGACCGAGAAAGCCGCGATGAATTTGCTACATTTTTTAACTTTGTTTTACACAATAGCGTCTGACTGGCAACAACACTGTAAAAAACAATAAGTAAAATTTATTAAAATTTTTCAAGGCAAGTTTTTGCACTGATATTTTTTGAGTAAATTTCACACATGTAATTAAGTAAACTTTACTTAACGAAGTTAAGTGTAAGTAACATAAGAAATTAAGTAATTTTTATTTAGCTAATTAAAGATTAAGTAATATCTAGTTCTATTTCTTTGAATTTTTCTTAATATAACATTTCCCTCAAACAATATAACATTGAATTAGACTTCACTGTTTAAGTAATCAATACTTGCAGTGTGTCTCATCATGTCTTCACTTTTGGTATAGCATGTGTGAACGCAGACCTCAATACTTGGTAGACAATACACAATGACGGTAACATTTGATAGATCGTTTTTGTGTTTGAATGTGTCATTTTAAGTAGAAAATGAACTCCAAATGTCACAAAATGGCAAATAACTAATCCTAACAACAAAAGTAATGATAAAATAGTGTAAATACAGCTGGAAAACAGTGAAAAATCAACCTCATTAATTATTCATGGCCCAGTGCATGATGGGAACACCAGTATCAGAAAAGTTAAGTAATTTTACTTAATTTTTTAATGTTGATATTTACGCTTTCATTTCTACACGATTGAATTGAGTTCTGCAATAGAATTAACTTATTTTTTAAAATTCTTGCCTGAACTAACTTTTTTCATGTAAATTACATCGTTTTTTTTCTGTAGTATTTACTTCACCAAAAAATCATTTTTATCAGTGAATAGCAACTGACTGGCTACTAATGTTATACTCAAACAGCGTTGGCATGTTTACATTCTTGATCAAATCGAAAATAACGTCATTAGGCATATATACATGAAAAATACATTTAAAACATTAGTACTTATAGAAAATTCAGGTCCATAATGTTTTGTACGCTGTTTGTCGCAGACACAAAATAGAAATAGTCTAACTCAGGGATGGGCAACTTCTGTCTTGGAGGGCCACTGTCCTACATATTTTAAGCTTCAACCCTAATCAAACACACCTGAACAAGCTAATCAAGGTCATCAGGATTACTAGAAAGTTACAGGCAGGTGATTTTTTTTCAGGGTTGGAGCTAAACTTGTAGGACTGTGGCCCTTCAGGTACTCAGAGTTGCCCGGCTGAGCATAAAGCCAGCGCTGGCATTTGAAAAAAAATAAAACACAAGGCTACGTCTTGAATTATACACGCAAATACATTTAAAATGATGAAGTCTTAGCCTACTAACAGATTGTGGCAACACTGCTGCCTCTTGTTTTAAAGTTGGAACTGCTTCATGTTTTTGTAACAGTTTCTTGTTGAATCCGGTGTTGAATTTGCTAGATTACGATCGTCATTTTAAGGAACATAATCAAACATAAATTGTATCCATTGTTGAGGAAGAATAGTGTCCATGGGAAGCCCAAACACAGAAGACCTGACAGCTGCGTGAACAACACACTCTACGAGATCGACATACCTCAGAAAATATGCACATGCCATTTTCTGCATATTCCGGAGGGGAGGGGTTGATGCAAATGTGTAGGTTAGTGACGTACCACAACCTAGCTGTAATCACAATCAAGTTGTTTTTTATAGGCAATTATACTTCCTGATTTTTAAAAGACAATATCTCTGCTTACACTGAACATTCAGCGCTGCAACTTTGCAGATACTGTTCATGCACCAACAGCAACATTACACACTATTTAAAATCCCCCCCCCCCTTTAAAAGAGTCAGCTCTATGAGTGATCATTTAATTTCCCACAAGGATAATTGCAATAACACACATTTCCAATGAATGGGTTAATGAATGGATCATGAATGTGTGTTCTCACCGTAATTTTCCGGGGAAGGTCAGGTTTCTTGATTTTTAAATACAGAAGACCTGATACTGTCATCCCATAGAAGATCCAGGCCGTAAAGCTAGAAAACAAATGGAATAATGTCAGAGAAATATTTTTGGCCAAATTTTGCTAAAAATAAATTCTGATTACCATGGCCCAAAATAAAAAATTCTCCAATAAACTTCAGAAAATGCTTAAGTGTGTTTTATCCGGCCATCGATGTCTTGGATTCAGATTTTGCAGAGACACTTTGATAGCACTTAACTTAGCCCAGTTAATTCAATAGAGGCCAAGCAGAGAAGCGACCAAACACCTCCCTGTTTTCTCTAATTAAATACAGTTACACGAGTAGAGTAACTCGACCAAGAATGGTGACACAAAATGGGTGTCTTGTTCATTATATTTATTTTCATATAAAAGCAACAGAACTTAAGTTACATCCAGTTTATTAGCAACACCGTGCACAAGCGTGAATCCCGTGAATCCCGCGATATCAGTCTTTGATCTCACAGGTGCCAGATCCACTGCGAGAACCAACATCTGTCTGGCTTGCCTGCGCTTTTTTCACTCCTCCTCTCACTGCAGCCGCCTACTCTCGCATACATTTCAGGCGAGGCTCAGGCGCATCTCAAACAAGCCTTTTCTAAACTTCTCCATTTTAGGTCTTCGTTTTTTCCGTTTTAGTCTGGACGGGAGGTGCAAACGTAGCAAAAGGTCTACGTTTTTAAACGAAAATGGGTAACACTTTAGAATAATGGTCCGTAGTTAACAAGTATCTATGCAGGAAGTAATAGGTAGTACTGCATTAACACCGAAGTTAATACTATTAACTAATATGGAAGCAATATTAACTAAGCATTAAGTTATAGGTAATTTAGTACAAAGGTAGTTCCTTGGTAGGTATTTGATTATTACTAAAGAAATATATCCTCATTGAGAACTACTTGTGAACTAAGAAATAATAACCAATTAATTACTAATCACAAAAGTAACATGTCTAAAAAGTGAACAATTATGGGGGTTTTACTCTTAACATGGTCATAACGTTTCAGAAGCATGTGCCTCAAATGGGTTCTTTGTGGAAACCAGTTTATGAATATAAACATCCCCCCCCCCCAAAAAAAAAACATTAGCTACAGGTCTGAGATTGTGACCACTACTCTTGCCAGGATGGACGCATGTTCTCTGTTTATTTAAAACTTAAACATAAAATAATACTAATAAAGACAGTTTTTAAAAATAAATCTTAAGTAATTAGGAAGTGATGCTGACACTCTCATGATTGGATTAGTTCACTATTATGAGCTCTATTGAATATCAGTCACATATATCTCAGACTCCAAAGACCTATAACTTTATGTTACAGTAGCTGCCTGAGGAGGACTTCTCTTTAGGATATGAATATAAACATTGATTTTCACTTGTCAAAAACAATTTGCATCTTTAATGAAGACATTGGCTGCATTTATGTTACGATAAGCGCAAAACCACATCTTCCAGATTACAGTGTTTGTTAGAACATTAGTGCCTCACAGAACCTGTACAGTATGTGTCAAATATAAAATTAAATAACTTGTATTATTTGTGAAAAACATGTTAACACCTCATGCTCTAGCTACCTTGTCATCCCGCAGGAACTACTAGTGATGTCGATCCATTATTTTAAAGTGAAAAACATGTTAACTCCTCACTAACTACAAGCGTTACCTTATGTAAACATTGCGGGATGACAAGGTAATGCTTGTAGTTAGAGAGTTAACATGTTTTTCACCTTAAAATAATGGACGACATCACTACTAGTTCCTGCGGGATGATAAAGTAACGGAATAGTGGAATAGTGAACTAATTCAATCATGAGAGTGTCAGCATCACTTCCTAATTATTTAAGATTTATTTGTAAAAACTGTCATTATTAGTATTATTTTATGTTTAAGTTTTAAATAAACAGAGAACATGCGTCCATCCTGGCAAGAGTAGTGGTCACAATCTCAACCTGTATGATATAATATTCATAAACTGGTTTCCACAAAGAACCCATTTGAGGCACATGCTTCTGAAATGTTATGACCATGTTAAGAGTAAAACTCCCACAATTGTTCACTTTTTAGACATGTTACTTTTGTGATTAGTAATTAATTGGTTATGATTTCGTAGTTCACAAGTAGTTCTCAATCAGGGATATATTTGAAGAGTTCAGATGCAAAAGCCTCGAAATGCCATTTGAAATTTTCTTCTAAAATGACCATTTTTATCAAGCTTGTATATTTAAGTTCAGTAATTTCACTTAAATGACAATTAATAGGTAATCTTCATTGCCATTTAAGTGAAATTACTGGACTTAAATATACAAGCTTGATAAAAATGGTCAATTTAGAAGAAAATTTCAAATGGCACTTAGAGGCTTTTGCATCTGAACTCTTCATTTCTTCAGTAATAATCAAATACCTACCAAGGAACTACCTTTGTACTAAATTACCTATTACTTAATGCTTAGTTAATATTGCTTCCATATTAGTTAATATTATTAACTTCGGTGTTAATGCAGTACTACCTATTACTTCCTGCATAGCTACTTGTTAACTACGGACCATTATTTTAAAGTGTTACCCGAAAATGCAGTAGTGTGGACGGGGCCTAAATCTGCGATCAAAATGCAGGCTGATGTCCAGCAGTGATTTTAACGTTTATCATATTATACGAGCAAGAATGCAATGTTTCCTGAATATCCACACAATTTTAAATGTGAAATTGATTTTACACAATAGTTCAACATACAAAATTGACAATAAATCTAAAAGTTACAATAAGTGATGTACTACATTTGTGAACGAATCTGTGGTTTGAATGTCTCGTAAGATTCAATGATCCGTTCATATATACAGCAACTTGCTTTTGTTACTGAATGAATGAATGATTCGATGACTCAATCATAAAGACAGTGACTTAACGCCACCTACCGGCGATTTTAATTTAAAGGGGTAATGAACTGAGAAATCAAATTTTCCTTGAGCTTTTGAAATCTAAGATGTCATCATATTATAAGAATATCCTGTAAGTTTCAGAACTGAAAACAACCTTGTTAGTCCAATAAAAGCTTTTGACACCAGCCTCAACAAATGTCTCGTTTTTGAAAGTGTGGAAGTATGACGTCAATGACGCTAAAACCCCACCCGCTCGTCAACGCCTACTTCCACACGGCCGGTTTAGCCCCGCCCACCGATTCGCGCATTCACGCATAGGTAAACAAAAGCATACCTCGTGATGACAAACCGGAGCGAGCTACCAGCAATAAACATTCCGTTGACAAAATGTTGTGCTGTGCCTGGCTGTGGAAGAAGACAGTTGCTGTATAAGCTTCCTCTGGATTCCAATATTAGGAATGCCTGGTTAAAATTTGTTTTTAATGACGTTCCTGCAGATGAGTGTAAAACATTATCCGTATTTTCACTTCATTTCACCGAGGATTGTTTTCTGAACAAGACACAGTTCGAGGCTGGATTTGCAGACCGAATAAGAGAAAAGAATGGTGATGTGCCGTCTATATTGGATCTGACAGGAATTGTGCAACACACGGACTCTGGGTCGAATATGTATGGGCGAATCCGGTTGCCATTTGACAACATTGGACGTTTTCCCTCACGTGCACCGACGGGTGAGTTAAACTCATTATAATATAAGAGGGAGAAATGAAGATGACACAGATATGCATTTTGTGTATGACCTAGAAGTATTGGTAACACTTTACAATAAGGTTCATTTATTAAACATTAGTTCATGCATTAACTAACATGAACTAACCGTTTGTTACTTTATTTGTTATTCTTTGTTAACGTTAGTTAATACAAATCTAGCTGTTCATTGTTTGTTCATGTTAGTTCACAGTGCATTAACTAATGTTAACAAGATTTTAATACAGTATTAGTAAATGTTGAAATTAACATTACCAAAGATTAACAAATGCTGAAGAAGTATTGTTCATTCTTTGTTAATGTTAACTAATGTAGTAACTAATGAACCTTATTGTAAAGTGTGACCGAAGTATTTATTCAGCAATCGGCAGTTAAAGTTAATCTGTACGGAACATCATTGTTGTACGGAACATGATTAGTCTACGTTACCTTCTATATTGGATCCAACAGGAGTGGTGCAACACACTAATGTGAGTAATATTTTTATTTTAGAAATAATAATCTACTTCGGCTAGCATTGCATTGTTACAGATCGTTAGATATCTAATAATTATGTGTATGTGTCTACAAGTATCCGTTGTATTCGAGGTGCTGTTGGTTCATTGTCCTGCAATTCGGGATCGGACTCTGGGTCAAACATGTATGGGCGAATCATTCCGGCTGCCATTTTACAACAGTGGTTTTCAAAACAATCCCCCACGTGCACCCACCGAAACCAACGACAGAGTTGAAGCTCATTATAATATGCAAAACTGTTATCCACTCACAGCAGTGGGTGTTTACTTCCTAGTCTTGAATGCGATACGCCCATAAAATCTGAGCATTTTCAAGTAGGCTGAAAACTAGGGAAGAAAATAGCCCATAACTTATTCATTTTTATGTTTTTGAATGTAAAAACCAAGCGAACGTCATAAGTTGACCTCAGACAACAAAACAAAAACATTTAAAAAGCCAGTTCATGACCCCTTTAATGTTTAAAAGTATCACTTTGTTTTTACCATCACTGCATATTTATTAAAGATTGTTTTGTTTAAAGCATTATTTATTTTTATAAAGGTATTTATAAAGGTAAAAAAAATTAACTGGAAAAAATAAAGGGGGCAAATATTGTCCCTTAATGGAATAGGTGTGACTGCAGTCTAAGTGGAAGAGAGGAGGTATAGCACTCTAAAAAATTGGGAGAACCACTGAACTAAGGGAAACGGATATGTAAGAATTGCACAAGTGCTACTGCTAACGAGTGCAATGTCAATAAAGCCTTATTATACCTTAATTTAAATTTCTCATAAGCTTAATTAAATTGGCCTAGAGAGAAAAATGAAAATGACATTTTTTGTCTAAAGACTACATACAAAATAGCAAAAAAGTATAAAAATAGTAACTACAGTTTGACTAAATATAATGAGGTAGTGACAGTTGTGTATATTCACGGTTAAAACTAAAAATCCAAATGAGGTGTTGTTCTCTCTGCTACAAAGACTTCTGTATATCTCACCCAATGCCCCATTTTTTGTTATGTGTGAGTGATTGCAACAAAACACTAAGATGTTTTTATCAGTACATCACCTGTTGCACTCATAGAAATAAGACTCTTGATTTATGCTACAGATCCATACAAGTGGCACTGCAAGCTTTTGCTTTTGCTCAAAATGTTGCTTTTTAATGAAACCTACCCACATTCAAGTGCTGATAAAAATGTATGAAGCTAAAATAAAATATTGTTTATTTGTTTAAAGCAGAGGGCCTGTTCTTTCTTTTGATATATTGCATGTTCAGATATTCAAACAACAAAATATTCTAGGGTCCATGAAACTTTTGTGAAAATGATAAAAGAAACACTGGTGCTGGCTAGCAACTTTTTTCAAAAACTCTGGCATGAGGGGAAGGAGTAAGATCAGCTATTGCAATGACAAAACACAAAAAATAACAATATAAATGTTTTAAATCCCGATCACAGGGTGGTGAGGGATTGAATGAAATTAATAGTTTTACAGGAAAGAAATAGGAATATGGTATCTTTGAAGGGCAATACTTAATGTGTAGTAAATTATGATTCTTTGCAAAGTAATATTGTTGTCACCGTCTCCGTATTCACCGTCCTGTCTGAGTCTCCCGCACTACACTTCCCAGGATCCTCTTGTCTCCACACCTGAACTCACTCCCTCATCAGCCTCCCGTTCAGCGTCTTGATTCATCGTCTTCACCTGTCCTCACCTCATTAGTGTTCATTTGTACCTGTATTTAGTTCAGTCCTTCTCCAGTCCTTCTATTGTCGGTCTATGTTCAATGTTACTCCGTGTTTGCAACCTTCCTGTTTCTCCATTAAAAGATCATCTTGGTATTCATTCCGTCTCCTCATCCTTCTCTCCGCCAGCACACCGTTGTGACAGATAGACCGACCCACTTCTCAATGGATATTCCAGCTGTCGCCCTCCTGTGCTCTGGATCAGAGGACCGTTCCCTGGAATCCCACACCAGGAATTTTTTGGATTTGGCTGTGCCTCACCCACTACTCCTGACTGCTGCGTGCTCTTCTACATCGCCAGTCTCAGCGAGCGGTCCCGGGCACCCGCCTCCAGGGAACGGTCCCGAAGATTATCCTGAAGGTTTTGCTGCCTGCGTGGAGTGGGTGCTGGTGCATAATGGATCGTCTTTCACCATCGATGACGGCACCAGCCCCACTCCCGCGCCCAGAGATCGTCTCTCCGCTGGTCCCGCCCAGCCCTGTCCAGCCGGCCCCAGCCATCATCATGCCTCCAATCCTCCACCCCTCTCCGCTGGTTCCGTCCAGCACGGGCAGAGCCCGAGCCGCTCTCTCCGCTGGTTCCGTCCAGCACGGCCGAGCCCGACCGCTCTCCCCGCTGGTTCCGGCCAGCACGGCTGAGCCCGGAGCCGCCCTCTCCGCTGGTTCCGTCCAGCACGGCCGAGCCCCGAGCCGCCTCTCCGCTGGTTCCGTCCAGCACGGCCGAGCCCGAGCCGCCTTCTCCGCTGGTTCCACCCAGAGACCGTCCAGCCTGCACCAGAGACCGTCCAGCCCGCACTCAGAGACCGTCCAGCCTGCACCAGAGACCGTCCAGCCCGCACTCAGAGACCGTCCAGCCCGCACCAGAGACCGTCCAGCCCGCACTCAGAGACCGTCCAGCCTGCACCAGAGACCGTCCAGCCCGCACCAGAGACCGTCCAGCCTGCACCAGAGACCGTCCAGCCCGCACTCAGAGACCGTCCAGCCTGCACCAGAGACCGTCCAGCCCGCACTAGAGACCGTCCAGCCTGCACCAGAGACCGTCCAGCCCGCACCAGAGACCGTCCAGCCTGCACCAGAGACCGTCCAGCCCGCACTAGAGACCGTCCAGCCTGCACCAGAGACCGTCCAGCCCGCACCAGAGACCGTCCAGCCTGCACCAGAGACCGTCCAGCCCGCACCAGAGACCGTCCAGCCCGCTCCAGAGACCGTCCCAGCCAGCACCCGAGATCGTCCAGCCCGCACCAGAGCCCGTCCGGCCCGCACCAGAGCCCGTCCAGCCAGCGCCAGAGCCCGTCCAGTCAGCGCCAGTGCCCGTCCAGTCAGCGCCAGAGCTCGTCCAGCCAGCGCCTGAGGCCGTCATCCGGAGCACCAGGATCCCTCCCAGCCTCCCTCTCCCGCCTCCTCTCATCTGTCCTCCATCTACCCTCCTTCCTTCCAACCCCCCGAAACCCGTCTGGTTCACGGATCCCCAGTCTCCGTTTTCCACCTCCTCCCCATGGACACTTCCTCGGCCCCCGGTCCCATCGGCTCCCCCCGTGGCTCATACCTCCCTCAGCTCCTCCATGGCCCCCCAGTTCACCAGCTCCGCCAGGCTCCCTCGTCCCTCCGGATTCCCTGTGGTCCCTCGTCATCCTTCCCTCACCTCTGGACTTTCATTCTCCAGCTTCCGCCCCGTCATTCCACCCCCCGGTTCAGTCGGATTCCTCACTCCCTCCAGTCACCCGTCAGCCCTCACTCCCTCTGTCCTCACCGTCTCCCTCGGTGTCCCTGTCAGCCCCTCACTCACCAGAGCCTGCGGTGTCGCCCTGTCCCCTTGGTTCCTCATCAGCCCCATGCTTCGCCGGCTCCACCACTTCACCCCGGTCTCCTGTTCCCTCTGCTCGCCCCTGTCGGTCTGCCCCCCTGGTGTTGTCAGCCCCAGTGACATCGGCTCCACCAGGGGCCCGCCCGCCATCTGCTCCGCCCTGGTCTCACCCTCAGTCTGCTCCGCCCTGGACGCCCGAGGGTCCCACAGCTCCGCCCTGGGCTCGTCCACAGCCTGCTCCACTCTGGACGCCCGAGGGTCCGACAGCTCCGCCCTGGGCTCTGTCCACAGCCTGCTCCACCCTGGACGCCCGAGGGTCCCACAGCTCCGCCCTGGGCTCGTCCACAGCCTGCTCCACCCTGGACGCCCGAGGGTCTCAGCAGCTCCGCCCTGGGCCTCGTCCACAGCCTGCTCCACCCTGGACGCCCGAGGGTCCCACAGCTCCGCCCTGGGCCACGTCCACAGCCTGCTCCACCCTGGACGCCCGAGGGTCCCAGCAGCTCCGCCCTGGGCTCGTCCACAGCCTGCTCCACCCTGGACGCCCGAGGGTCCCACAGCTCCGCCCTGGGCTCGTCCTCAGCCTGCTCCACCCTGGCCACGCCCTCGACCTGCTCCACCCTGGCCACGCCCCGCTCCGTGTTCAGTTCCTCCTCCCTCCATCCTCTGCTCCGCGGCGTGAGGCCACGCCTCCCGGGAGGGGGGAGTTCTGTCACCGTCTCCGTCTTCACCGTCCCGTCTGAGTCTCCCGCACTACACTTCTCAGGATCCTCTTGTCTCCACACCTGAACCCACTCCCTCATCAGTCTCCAGTTTAGCGTCTTGATTCATCGTCTTCACCTGTCCTCACCTCATTAGTGTTCATTTGTGTGTGTATTTAGTTCGCCCTTCTTCAGTCCTTCATTGTCGGTCTATGTTCAATGTTACTGCGTGTTTGCAACCTTCCTGTTTCTCCATTAAAAGATCACCTTGGTATTCATTACGTCTCCTCATCCTTCTCTCCGCCAGCACACCGTTGTGACAATATGATGTTTTATATTGGTGATTGGCTTTTTTTTTCAAAGGATAAAAGCAAATTAATGTCCTTGATCAGATAACATTAGTGGTAAGGTGTTGAGATCATAGTGAAATGCCAGGACCAGAAAAGGTTTTAAATTATTTTAGACCAGTTGTCCTCACTTCTCTGTTAAATAAAACATTTGAGGAAATTGTGAAATAGAGATATACATGTAGAAGATATTTTAGACCGATTTCAGTTTACGTACCACATGTGTTAGCTGAAAAGCGTGTAGAACTATTTAACCTGGATCTTAATTTGGTGGATGGACAGTTAATTTTTTATCAAACAGGACTATGAGAGGAGTGTGTGAGAGTCAATGGTTTGCTATCTTCCAAGTTAAGTTCCTCTACCGGTTCCCAGGTGTGTTCTTTACCCTCTGTCTTTTTAATTTGTACACTAATAACTGCAGGAGGGCCTGCACAAGTTATATTCTGAAGTTTGCAGATGATACAGTTTTTGTGAGCCTCCTAGCAAATGAGGAGACTCATTCAAATGAGACTCATCTCATTTGTTGTGGAGGATTTTGTTTCTTGTTGTGCAAACTGTAGTCTAAATTTAAACATAGCAAGGAATCTTGTGGATGAATATACTGGGTACAGTGGTTAATAAATTAAACTTTGATGCACAAATAGTTTGTTGTTCTTCCATCAGGCCACAGATTCAGAGCAACTGACTGAAGGTTTAGCTATTCATTCATACCAACTGCTATTTCTATATTGAATAATCTGTATCTATGGGTAATATAATGTTATGCAAAATCAGGCACTATACCTGAAGAAGTTGACTATGGCCTGGAAGTCTCCGGAATGAGAACAATTAGTGAAATGATTGTGTTGAAAATGAGAGCTGGAGAGGGAGTATGCCTGTGCATGTGAGCCATGGCCAGGATGTCAGGCTGAAAGACAGGGAACACTTTTGATAATACTGTTCAAGAACAGTGGTTAGTTTAAAGGGATAGTTCACTCAAAGATTTAAATTCTGCCATCATTTACTCAACCTCAAGTTCTTCCAAAACTGTGAATTTCTTTCTTCGGTAACACTTTATTTGGATAGTCCACTTTAGACATTCTACTAACTATAAGTAACTTTTCAACTACATGTCAACTAACTTTAATTAGAGTATTAGTAGACTGTCAGCTAAATATCTGCTAACACTTTTATTTATTTGGTCCCCAACATACGTTCAACTGACTATAAGTAACTTGGCAACTACAAGTAAACTTATTCTCCTAACACAAAGCCTAACTCCTAACCATAACCTAACAGTCTACTGACAGTCTACTATAATATACTAATACTCTAATGACAGTTACTTGACATGTAGTTGAAAAGTTACTTCTAGTTAGTAGAACGTCTAAAGGGACTATCGAAATAAAGTGTCAAGTCAAGTCAAGTTAAGCCAAGTGTAACCCTTTCTTCAGCTTAACACAAAATATATTGTGAAGATTTCAGTAACCAAACAGCCCCACCGATTTCTGTAGTATTTTTTTACCATGTAAGTCAATGGGGCCTATCAACTTCTTTGGTTACTGACATTCTTCAAAATATCTTCTTTTGTGTTCAGCAGAATAAATAAATTCATTCAGATTTGGAACAACTTGAGGGTAAGTAAATTATGATGGAGTTTTTATTTTTGTATGAACTATCCCTTAAATTTTTAGCATATTTGTGGTGGTGCACACGGCTGTTCAGATGCAATAATCCAAATGAATGTAAATATACAGTGCAAATATTTGATATATTTATACTGTATATGATGAATACAAAATTAATACTTTTTTTAACAGTTAAACTGGATCATCAGCAAAAGTGGGACCATAAATTATATCCTTTGTCTGGCTAGAAACTTTATAAAAACAGTTTAGAAGGGTGACATATTTTTAGAAAAATCCATACTTTTTCAAACCAATCATCATTTTAAAATAACAGAGGCATATATTTAAGATATATTTTATGGGTCCTAGCTCAAAAGATCCTGGAGCCAAATTGTGTTTGCACTGATGTTCTTCTTCTTTGTGTCATGTTGTGTCAGGACTCAATAGCGGTGACAAACATGAAAAGTTTATTAGTACAATTTGTAACACAAAATAAATTCTCATCTTTATTGTTGAAGTTGAACTTTATAGGCCTATTTCACAAAAATGGCCACCAAGACCAGAAGTAGGGTAAACTTTTTCAGTGAAAGCGCTAGGAGTTGCAGTCGGAGAACAAAATAATGCTGGGACTATATTGCGTACCTTTTTAACCCAAAGAAGAAACAACCATATTTATCACTTCATGGCTTTTCGTGTTTCGCAAAAAGACATAGGAAGAAGATGTTGAAATGGAGTGATCCCCAGGCACATAACATGTTTATATTGCACTTGATTGTTATCCGATTTGCACATCATGCACTTTTCATGCAATTTTATTATTATTAACCGTTGGCAAATTAAAGCGTTTGTAGAAGTTGTTTTTAGAATCTAAATCCATTGGCAGCCATTCTTTTTTATCTTGATCGAGTATTCATCGAGAGAGTCACCGCTCTGTATTTGCTCTGGATTTTTCCCCTAGGCAGGATGAATACCTATTTTTCCTAAATATCCGAGATGGTTCTCACTGCAGAACATGAAATCCAGCGGGGAGGAGTCGGATCCAGATCCAACTGCTCCCACCTTACATAGGCCTACACCTAAACCTACCCAACTCCGCCCCCTAAACCCACCCTGAATCCCTAAACCCAACCCTAATCCCACCCATCTCCACAATCTTGATCCGACTCCTCCCCGTGGATCTCATGTACTGCAATGAATTGCTACTGAAATATCCACCTATTTGTCTATGCAGAGGATTTTGTACAGTGGTGCAACGATGCATTCCTGAAAACAAATGAAAGACATGGTTCTTGACTTTAGGCGTAATCAAACATATCTTAAGAGAACAACTATCAAAGAGCATGAGGTTGTGGAATCATATAAGTATCTGGGGTGTGTGATTGGTGTGTGAATTTTAATGTCAACGTGGAGACGATTTGTATAAGGGCCCACCAGCAACGTCTGTACTGTCTACTGGAGACTTTCCAGACTTAAAGTTGATAGGTCCTTGATTACTTTGTTTTACAAATCTTATATTGAGTCGGTTCCCACAGTTACCCTGTTATGCTGGCATGGAAGTCGTGGTGTGAAGGCAAAGACTGCTTTGGTGAAAATAGTAAATACTAGCAGAAGGATGGATTAACAACCTGCAGGTAGTTAGGAAAGCCTGATCCATTTTAATGATTACTTCACATCCTCACAACCTCAGGATCTCAACTGAGATTTCCGTCTGTTAAGTAACAGGTATAAACATTCATTTTCCTATCTCCATTTCTCTGTTAAATTCGGGTATGGGGGAGTAGGTGGAAGGAAGTAGTTGTTGGTTCTTGTGTGTGTACTTCGTGTGTGATTTTTTATTTTTTATTTTTTTTACTGTAACTTTTAGCTTTTATGGAAATGTTTAATGTATTGTAAATTGTCCGTTTGTATGCTCTCTTGCTGTAAAACCAATTGCCCTCCGGGGACATATGCAAATAAAGAAAGAAATAAAGAAATGAAGGTGACTTGAATAAAAGGCAATTAATCAAAGCTCATTTGTCCCACTTTTCCTGAAACTACCTTAATATTTGTGGTTATTGAAATATAATATAAAGTGTGATTTACAAATTCTGCATTACACTCAAACTACTGATTTGATCCCATACTGTTTTCAGTTATTTCCAAGGCAGTTTTTCTTACCATGTGTCCCTCTCTTGCTGCTACGTAACACACTCCGTCCTCCACTGAAAAAAGATCCATTCAGAGAACCAAAGGCTGAGATTGCTGCAGCAATCCAACATTACCCAGCCCCATCCTTCTAATACTTTATTCCTTTAACAAGAAACAAATAAGTGCGTACACATCATAAAACAAAAATACTTGATGATATAAAATAATAATACAATATAGCATTAATAGGACTGAGTACATCACACTAAATCACTCAATTATAATGTCTATATATTTTATAGCACTCAGAACTTTACCCCCATGTGACAGCCACTGCGCTGGATGATATCATCTCAGTGGTTGTCATAACAACCAGATAACTGACATTGACTAGTAGATATAGAATCGTTACCATGGGAACAGCAATCATCAGTGCCCTTGGCAAGTTCACCTGAAAGACAAAATCACTTATATAAATTAGATTATTATAGTGATAAATCATAAAATTTAGCAGTTTTATGTGACATATCTGCATTTATCACCTGTGGTGATATACATACAACTTGTGATTGACTGTTAGCTGAAGGGTCCAGGTTGCTGGGCAACAGGGGGGGGGGGTGAGAAACGACTGTTAGTTTTTGTTTGAGACTGCGTATGTCAATAAAGGCAGACTGAGTTCACCATCAAGTTGACTCTATATCATGACATGGTGTCAGAATTGAAAGATCTTCACGCACTCCTCTGATCAGCGAGGGAGAACGGAAGGAAAGTGTCGAAGTTTAACGCACCTGAATCCTTTGATTTCGCACAGCCAGCAAGTTGGCCCGGCGTGTAGGCAGCGCTTTCGCGGTTCAGGATTGCAACGAAACTTGACAAGGAAGATGGTGATGTGCAGGTGAATCTCATTACTGTATGCAATGGGCAAACAGGCGGAAATGAAAGCGTAAGCGTAAGTTCTACCAGAAAGACTCAATGTCACGTCACAAATTTATAATTCCACGCTACCAATCACAGCTCGACATCGAATATAAAAGACTGATCTTACCGTTCCATGTTGTCGCCCGCAGGTGTCGTAGCAAAGTTTTGATTCGGTCAAAGGTTGCGAATGTAGGCTTGGAGCGTTTGAGTCCGCTTTTGCCTCAAACAACTGGATTACCTATGCAATCTTCATCTCCTGACTATGCTCCGTCTTTTCCATCCTTCCTGGAGCGTCTGGTCAGTTTACGGTCCCTCTACGTCCGGTGTTTCGGTTTTCGTTCCATCTTCAGACCAAGCGCCATTTCTGAACGCGCCACGTCAGCTCTACGCCGGTCTTCAACCTCTCGACGGCTACACAAGCCCAAAATGTCGGTAGGCGCTTCGCCCTCCTGCAGCAGTTACAGTGTCTTCTAAGATGAGGTCGGTTATAATTGCAGGCAAGGATATTATTTAGCTGCAATGCTTCCTTCGCCAGCAGTTGATCGGCAATCGGTCGACTGCGAGTGACGTGGCAATGTTCCTTAAAACCTCCGATCCCAGACTGCAACGCAACTTGTCGTTCGCGAATTTGTCATAGCATTCGGGACCTTCAGAGACATTTTACGTCAAGCTTTTCCCGACCGCAGAGGAAGAGCTCGATCTATACCTGCTATGTTGGCAGATTTCAACCAGAGATAGGCCTACGGAGGCACGCTCTTCTACGAATACCATAAATCATTCTCAGTGAAATCCGCTTATTTCACAACTCCGTCAATCATGGGCGCAGGAGCCATACGTGGGACACGCTCCCCCCACACATTTCAAAATCTAAATTTAGTCTATTCCCCAATGTAAGATTTTGTTCACATTGCCTGCCCATATCTGCCAATTTTGGAGTCTCCCAATTAATCCATTCTGCAATTTTTAAATACATAATTCAAATTTTAAGAACGGCGTATTCTTCAGCTGTTTATGTCGCCAGTCGACCATGATCTTGACATCGCACACCGCTCGCGCATGCGCATCTAGGTGACACGGATAAAAGTATGCATCGGCATCAATATATTCCTGGGAGCTCTGTAGTTGCACGGGATGTGGAAGCGCAAAAAGTCCCAGAAACTTACAAAAGTGCCCTGGCCTTGAATGACAAAGTAAGGAAAATAAGACTAAACCCAAATTAAATAACCAAGACTTGGTTGGTATTTTCTCAGGAGATGTTTCTAGCATTTACTTCAGACACCGGATTATCAGCAAACTGCCAAGAGAACTTCTAGATGGCTACTCAAAATAAACTAGCAATCTATTCAGTCAGCATATTCGCGTTTGATCCGTGTGAAAAACCCGAATTATAATTGCTAGACCTACTTTTAGCTACCAAGCAACCTTTCCACAAGGGATAGATTTATTTTAGTATTTCAGAAATAAAATCAACCATTTATTTGAGTTAATCAGTACATGACTGATGTAAATGCTAAATGCCTAATACATGTTGATACTACAACAATGCAAAGTTTATGTTCTTAACCTCGCAGTTTTTCACATACCAGGTAAGCCTCATTTCCTTCATTTCTCTGCACAAAACTGTCCAGAAAGTGTCATTTAATGGTTTATTTTCCTGAGGACTGGTCTGTCACCGACTCCGAGCTTTTGGTTCGTCAATTTGGTGGTCAACGAGCTTTGGCTTGCGTTTCGTGCAGCTTGCACGGTCACTCAGCGGTTTTTGCCCCAAAGGACTCGCTCGCAACACGGGAGTTGACCGCTGTCCATGGTGCTTATCCTTCAAACGTCCCACTTGACGCAAAAGGCAGAACTATAATCGCTTTTAATGGCACTCCTCTATGTAATAACTTAACGAATCCTGTTTGCAACTATGTTAAGTGTAAGTTTTCGCATATCTGCAGCTTCTGCAGAGACCCGCACCCAAAATCTGTGTGCCCCAGTTGCTTCAGACCAGCGTCCAGTAGGTAAGTCCGCACTAGCTGAACCTGACACAGTCTCAAGGTAATGATAAACGTCTTCAGGATTAGGTCGGTCCTAGAATCTTTCCTCGTAGCCCACATGGTTCCAAAACGTGACATGCTCTCTCTTCTCAGGCATCTTAATTTCGCCATGAGAATAATTCCCAAGGGCGCTTCATTTCTCGCCTGCTTACGCTGGCCCATTCAGTCGACAGCCGTCACGACTCGATCCTCTTAGACGATGAGTGCCGTTCAGACCTTAGGTTTGGTCACACCTGCTTAATAACTGGAACGGTATCTCTCTTTTATATAATGATGTTTCCGAATCTTCCGTTTCAAGCTATTTACCGACGCAGCTCCTTCTAATGGTTTTGGGGGTTTCTTTCAAGGACGACGGTTCGCAGAGAAATGGCCAGAAGCATTCCTCTCCCTAATTGCGAATTCGTCCTCAGTCGCTCTTTTCGAATCATACCTCATCGTCGTAGTCCGTGTGCTCTGGGGCACCGCTTGGTCTCTTAAACGTATCGATATGTATTACGATAATCAAGCTACAGTTGATAACATAAATAAAGGACGTTCAAAAAGCCCAGTAATCATGTTTCTACTTCGACTAATAATTCGGCAGTCCGTTACACACGATTTCATAGGCATTGTTAAAAATCCCAATTAGTCATTCTATTGGGAGACACGCCCACTTCCTTGAACTTCCGTCACCTGAGGATAATTACCTTACCAATCACCCTCACTAGTGTGTGTCTCTTTGTGCTGACTGTTTGCTCCTCTGCTTGCTGCATGTGTTTGCTGGCGTCTCATGACTTTATACCAGCAATATGCAGCAATTGTAAAGTCATATGAAAGAAATGGGAGAACCAAGAAAGAAAGCAAATGGCAATAAATCAATTGAGAAGTAACTTCTCATTCCTGTGTTCTAATCGACACACCATTCTGGTAGCACTCATCCTTAACCAGTTAAACACCGAATATCTTATAGGCATATCTCAGCAATGCATATTCCAGGTTTTCTTACGGCATTGCGATCGTTTTCAGGCTTTCAGACGTCTATGCCCAGCAGCAATTCAGAATCCTACACCTGCCGAACCTAGCAGAATTAATCCTCGATTAAACTCTCAGTTTAATACCTTACTGAGTTCCGCTAAGTTTTATATTGAAAGGAGTCTCGCCATCTACACTCAAATCATACAGTTCTGCTAGGTCCCGGTTTATCAAATTTTGTTTTTCGTTTAGAATTCCCCTACTGCCTATTTTAATATCGACAGTTTGTGTATTCTTAGTTTATTGCTCTGATGCTCGTTCTCTGAATATTGCTACAATATGTAAATTGCTGGCTGGCATTCAATTTTACGCACGATTTCATAGCCCTAACTTCCCAAGCCTTTTCTCTGCCTACAATTCGGCTTTTACTCAAAGGCATATAGAAGTCTGCCCAAAAGACTCCAGACAAACGTCTTCCTATTACACTAAGCTTTCTGCACAAATTCGTACCTTCATTAAGTAATGGACTGTTGGTGAGTATGTTAACATCCTTTTAGAAGCAGTGTTTTTAACCGCATTCTACGGGTTTATGCGATCAGGGGAATTCACGCATGAACTAAGCCTACCGAGGCATCAGCCTATCGAGGCATCAGCCTCTGGAGGCATCAGCCTATCGGAGGCATCAGCCTATCGAGGCATTAGCCAATCGAGGCATTAGCCAATTGTGGCTCATTTCATAAACGCATTCGTATCTCGGGTCTTACGCATGAACTAAGCCTGTCGAGGCATCAGCCTGTCGAGGCATCAGCCTGTCGAGATATAGCCTATTGAGGTTTTATTTAACAGCTTTTATGATTACTTACTACAGTTCTGCTCAGGTCCCGGTTTATCAAATTTTGTTTTTCGTTTAGAATTCCCCTACTGGCTATTTTAATATCGACAGTTTGTGTATTCTTAGTTTATTGCTCTGATGCTCGTTCTCTGAATATTGCTACAATATGTAAATTGCTGGCTGGCATTCAATTTTACGCACGATTTCATAGCCCTAACTTCCCAAGCCTTTTCTCTGCCTACAATTCGGCTTTTACTCAAAGGCATATAGAAGTCTGCCCAAAAGACTCCAGACAAACGTCTTCCTATTACACTAAGCTTTCTGCACAAATTCGTACCTTCATTACGTAATGGACTGTTGGTGAGTATGTTAACATCCTTTTAGAAGCAGTGTTTTTAACCGCATTCTACGGGTTTATGCGATCAGGGGAATTCACGCATGAACTAAGCCTACCGAGGCATCAGCCTATCGAGGCATCAGCCTATCGAGGCATCAGCCTATGGAGGCATCAGCCTATCGAGGCATTAGCCAATCGAGGCATTAGCCAATTGTGGCTCATTTCATAAACGCATTGTATCTCGGGTCTTACGCATGAACTAAGCCTGTCGAGGCATCAGCCTGTCGAGGCATCAGCCTGTCGAGATATAGCCTATGGAGGTTTTATTTAACAGCTTTTATGATTACTTACTACAGTTCTGCTAGGTCCCGGTTTATCAAATTTAGTTTTTCGTTTAGAATTCCCCTACTGCCTATTTTAATATCGACAGTTTGTGTATTCTTAGTTTATTGCTCTGATGCTCGTTCTCTGAATATTGCTACAATATGTAAATTGCTGGCTGGCATTCAATTTTACGCACGATTTCATAGCCCTAACTTCCCAAGCCTTTTCTCTGCCTACAATTCGGCTTTTACTCAAAGGCATATAGAAGTCTGCCCAAAAGACTCCAGACAAACGTCTTCCTATTACACTAAGCTTTCTGCACAAATTCGTACCTTCATTACGTAATGGACTGTTGGTGAGTATGTTAACATCCTTTTAGAAGCAGTGTTTTTAACCGCATTCTACGGGTTTATGCGATCAGGGGAATTCACGCATGAACTAAGCCTACCAGAGGCATCAGCCTATCGAGGCATCAGCCTCTCGAGGCATCAGCCTATTCGGAGGCATCAGCCTATCGAGGCATTAGCCAATCGAGGCATTAGCCAATTGTGGCTCATTTCATAAACGCATTCGTATCTCGGGTCTTACGCATGAACTAAGCCTGTCGAGGCATCAGCCTGTCGAGGCATCAGCCTGTCGAGATATAGCCTATCGAGGTTTTATTTAACAGCTTTTATGATTACTTACTACAGTTCTGCTAGGTCCCGGTTTATCAAATTTAGTTTTTCGTTTAGAATTCCCCTACTGCCTATTTTAATATCGACAGTTTGTGTATTCTTAGTTTATTGCTCTGATGCTCGTTCTCTGAATATTGCTACAATATGTAAATTGCTGGCTGGCATTCAATTTTACGCACGATTTCATAGCCCTAACTTCCCAAGCCTTTTCTCTGCCTACAATTCGGCTTTTACTCAAAGGCATATAGAAGTCTGCCCAAAAGACTCCAGACAAACGTCTTCCTATTACACTAAGCTTTCTGCACAAATTCGTACCTTCATTACGTAATGGACTGTTGGTGAGTATGTTAACATCCTTTTAGAAGCAGTGTTTTTAACCGCATTCTACGGGTTTATGCGATCAGGGGAATTCACTTCTTATTCCAAACACTTTAATTCTGCTCGCGGCTTGGCTTTTTCCGATTTACGTCTTTCCCCATTTTTTTTTTTAATTTATCAAGTTTTCGTAAATAGATTCTCTGGATCAGGCGTCAATATTACTATATCTAAAAATCAATAATTCCTATTACCCTTATACTTCTACGGTCCGATATCTAAGCACGACCACGCACTTGAATAAACTATCCTGTATTCATTTTTACGGATGGTCTTCCAATGTCCAAGCACTGGTTTAGATCTCATCTAGCTTCTGTCTTAACGCTTCGCGGTCTGTCCATATCTTATTACTGGGCATTCCTTCGCATCGGAGCGCTACAACAGCAGCTGAACGCCAGTGTGGGGATCGCAAAACTGATGACCTTCGTGGAAGAAACAATTGACTGATCATCCCAAAGACAAAAAGTCTATGGCTCCAAACCCCCAACTTTGAGGGACGGGAGAGATGTGATCACCACAGAAGGTCTAGGTGGACGCGATTACGAATTAAAAAATCACGCTGCAAAAAGCATGGTGAGAAAACATTTTTTTACACTAAAAAGACATTCCAAAATAGTCAGTGAGACGTGCACATTTCCCAAAAGAGTCAGGAGTGAGATTTCGGAATCTCATTATAAAGTCCAATAGTGACGATTATTGGCAGGCGCGTGTGTGACGACGCGGGGAAAGTCTCAAAGGAAAGACCAGTGGCGACGGACTACTGGCAGCGTGAGTGACACACGGGAAATTTTCAGTAAGTTGTCTGAAAAAAGTCAAATTAGTGTAAATTAAATGTAAAAAAAAAAAAAAAAGGGAAGTTGTAAAAGTAAAGAGTCGTTGGAGACAGTGAATTTCTCGAAAGGAAATTTTAGTTCTATGACAAAGAAAAATGGAATGTGGTGGCATCACAGAATACCACAGATAATTGAAAAATATGGGTTTAATGGGGGTTTGAGTCTAAACCATCTACAGAAGACCAAAGAAAATTGGACAAAAGCAAGTCCAAAAAGAAAAGAAAAAGATAATTATAACCTTGATGGTCAAATTATAGATTTATGGTTAAATGAGGCAATTAACAGACAAAGAAGACAGAAAAATGCAGCATTAGCACCATTAGGAAGTGCAGATAGTAAAAATGCAAAGGCAAAAGAAGCCAGTAAAACTTTTCTAAATTCTGTTTCTTTTTCTTCTGAGGAAATGAGATGTATGAAAAACCACCTGGCTGAGGATGACCACTATCCGGCTCCCCACTCCCCCTTCCAACCACAGCTCCTCCTGCCTACACTCCTTCAGTTAGAACATCTAGAATCACCACCCAAGAGAGGGCTCCAGAACAAAACACCACAGAGCAAGTCAAGGTAGAGGATTTCAAGGTCCTCAAACCAGATCATTGACAAGAGATGATTCAGGAAGGAGATTCCTGATCCTGAATGCGTAGGACGACTGGAACACGTTGGAGGAGGAAGATGAAAAGTAGAGACAAGATGATGATCAGAGCACCTATGATCAAAGTTGCGGGACATGAAGGTCCAATACTGATCCACAGACTGTGGACAAAGGCAGACATCAAAGAAGCAGCCTGCCATCTGTCTGACCTGGATGCAGGAGGAAAACAGCTGGGTGAGGAAATTGAAGCATTCTGCAAAGAATTTAGACCCACCATTGATGAACTGATAAGACTTTTGAAGCTGAAACATGGTCCTACCAAATTGTCAAAAATGACTGGCTGTTGGCCCTCAGACGCACGTCTGGTAAACTCAATCTGGGAAGATGAGACCAACTCCACCTATGTGAACAAAGTCAACGAGCTAAAAACCACACTTGAAACAGTTTTTCCAGTGCATGTCCACACCGACAAGATCAGAGCATGTAAGCAGAAAGACGGAGAAGGACACCGAAGATTTTTTTCAAAGACTGAAAGCAGTATTTGACCGGTGCAGTGGTTTGACTGAACCAAATCCACCAGCCGGGGGGCTGCGGTCCCAAATGGCATAAATACGTATGAAGAACACTTAAAAACTGTTTTTCTGGATAACCTGGACCCTGAAATAGGGAAAAAGGTCAAAATATCTTGTGTGGGCTACCATCAAGCGCGCCTGGAAGAAATCCGACGACACGCAAACCATCAACAACAGCTGCTGAAAGATCAAGCCAAGAATAAGCAGAAAAAGACTGAAAAAGACACTCAACTTGCTCTGCTGAAAATAGGAAGTTTGATGATGGAAAATCATCCAAGAGGAGGAGGAGATGGAGGTAAAAGAGGAAGAGGACGAGGAATGGGTAACATGGTCCTTTACGAGCCTGAAGTCTGTGAAAAATGACTGTCCACATCCTCTGAATCAAGTGGAATTTCAACCACGAGGATTTCAGAAACATCAACAACAACAAAAAAAGCAAGGAGATTGAGAGGGGGAGGGGAGCGACGGTGACAGGTCTGACTCCCAGGTGGTAACTATGTCTGATCTTATTTTTATTTCTGCTTCCTGCAATGAAGAAATCTTGCTTGCAAACAATGATCAAATGTATAAAGCATTCACAAAACTACCAATGATTGAAGTAAAAGTTGAGGGCAGAAAAGTTAAGTTTTTAATAGATTCTGAAGCAACAAACTCTGTAGTTAAACATACTGAATTATACTATAAACATGCCGATTTAACTGTATTATCTGGTAAATGGGCAACCTCCAGGAGTGCCAAAGGGCATCTGGTGAGGGATCCATATACTGTAGATTTGTCTTGTCAGATTGGTGATCACTCATTTGCGCATGCTTTTCTTGTGGCAAAAACTTGCCCATGTAATCTGCTGGGTAGAGATGTAATGTGTAAATTGAAGCTGAACTTGTATTGTGCTGACAGTGGCCTCACTGCTGATGTGACTATGATACAAATGCCTGCTGAAATACTGTATGTGTTTGAATGGAGCACTCCTCAAAGTGGTTTAAAAACAAAAACCACAAATAGGATGCCTCCTGACCATGATTTTATGGAAGAAAGTAATTTGCATTGTACATGTCACATCAGCAATGAGCCAGGTGAAATTTTTGCTTTAAAATGGATTGAAATAGAAATTGAGGAACTGCAGTCCTCAATGCTATTTTGGTCAGATAATTTGTGTGCTGTAAAGATTGATAGCCAGCTAGCGCTGTATGATGTGGTGGGGGCCGTCCCACACATCTCCCTTGCAAAGCCACACAAAGTGGGAAGATTTGGGGCTGTTTGTGAAACACTGTGACTCATTAACAGATTGGTTTCTGACCACTGATAAAAATGTGTGGCAGTCCAGGAGTACAGGGTTTTACAAACAGCCATTAAGTAAACACATTAAGGGGAATCAACTCTTCCTATTAAGATTTTTAACACAAACCGCGGCCTGTAACCGATTTCATTTGTCAACACATTGTCGACTGAAAAACTATTAAAACTACATTTCGTGACACAATAACAGTAGTATTTTTAAATTTAACCTCTGAACGTTACTATTGATTATTAAATCATGACCAAATGCAACCAAAAACAAACGTTCAGTCTTGCTTGTGAAAGGTACTTCCTCGAAAGCTGTTTTCAGTTGTGTGGCGATGTGTACAGCCCCAAGCAGAGCACAAAACAGGCATTTTTCTCAATTCCTTGTATGAGAGGTATGGGAAAGTTGCTCTCCCCAATATGGCGGCGCCGTTGACGTGCGCTCCAGCGGCCAATGGGGCGTCTGTCTATTCATTGTGTCTATGCGTTTGCGTGCATGCATCTTACATCATCGCAAACGTGCACGGCGCATGATAGACAGCAGAACGTGGGTAAATGTTGTGTTTTATTTATTTATTTCAATTTGCTGATATTAGGCGCAGTTGAGTGAACAATACAGGTTTATTGTTATAGGTTGAAGTTATTTTACAGGTTTATTTATTAGGTTGATTTTTGCTGCTTGCAAACAGACTCTTAAAGAGACAGTGGATTTCCAAATACGTTGCTCTGATTCCATGCACAAAGCTCGAATACACTGCAGGCTCACTCTCGCTTGTATCCAAGGTAATTCAACACTATCATCCCTTACTTATTTAACTGAATACATCACAATAAGCTAAAAAACGCACAGAATACTTCCTGAACAAGTGCGCACCCGAGTCCGTGCTGCTTTCACATAGACGCGAAGCGCGGCACGGTTCGGGAGCAACCAAACTCAGACCACCTCCTCCAAGTAGTATCGGGTTCGGTACCCAGCGCGCACTCGGATCCCATGACGGCATTCACATTAGCGATTTTCATGTGCACTGTGCCCCGTTACGGACTTAACTGCCAGGGTGAAAGCTCCCTAAGCCATTTTTCAAACGTTAATAAAGATGCACATAATACTGCAAAGATTTAATCTCCCCTCTTTGTTTTTTTCGCGTCTTCGATTCCGCTCAAGGAGATGATCATCGGCCTGCCAGGCCCCAAATCTACTTCCCCTTCGCTCTGCTTCACACCACAGCTCAATTTGCACAGGTACGTTTCTCCACTGCCACAGCAGTAATGTCCCATTGCCCCAGTAGTAATGTCTTCTCTGCTCCCACTGGAGCTCCGTGTCTCTGACTAATTTTCTACACTGCCACAGCAGTGATGTCTCCTCTGCTCACGCAGGATCTCTGTTCTCGGGCTAATTTTCTACACTGCCACAGCAGTGATGTCTCCTCTGCTCCCACAGGAGCTCAGTGTCTCTGGCTAATTTTCTACACTGCCACAGCAGTGATGTCTCCTCTGCTCACGCAGGATCTCTGTTTCTCGGGCTAATTTTCTACACTGCCCCAGCAGTGATGTCTCCTCTGCTCCCACTGGAGCTCGGTGTCTCTGGCTAACTTTCTACACTGCCCCAGCAGTGATGTCTCCTCTGCTCCCACTGGAGCTCGGTGTCTCTGGCTAATTTTCCACATCGCCACAGCAGCGACGTCGCCTCCGCTCCCGCTTCTCTGGCTAATTTTCTACACTGCTATAACAGTGATGTTTTTGTCTCCAGTACATCACTATTCAGAATGGTTATTCCTGCAAAAACCCCTAATTGATTATTTTCTCTGTCCAGCGAGCATTGGTCTCCAAGAGGACGTTGCATGCATCAAAGTTATCCTCCAAGCAGTATCTCCCTGGACCCTTCAATCCTACGTTACTGCTTGGAGATAACGTAAAGAAGGCTAGGGTTAACATTTCCAAAACAATGGAACAGCCTTTCTTTTCTACAACAACCTTGTTTCATCCCCATTGACATCCAATTGTTTACAGATGCCACCCCCTCAATCGGGTTACGGGGATCTTATCAAGTCGCTGGTTCACGGCTCCATGGCCTCCCCAGCTTCAGGATATAACTCAATCCTCAGCTTTGTTACGAACTTTACCCTCTCGTAGTAGCAGCTTTCTGTGGGGAAAAGAATGGGCCGCCAGCAGCGTTTTAATGCATTGCGACAATGACGCAACAGTACATTGCATTAACAAAGGCCGTTCCCATTCACCCGCTCTGATGCCACTCTTAAGGCGTCTCACCTGGATCTCAGCTTGCGACCAATTCATTTTCATTGCCAAACACATCCCTGGGTCAAAAAAACAAATAAAAAAAAACAAATCGCTGACTCTCTGTCTCGTTTTCTGTTCCAGAAATTCAGGATGCTGGCTCCAGAGGCGGATCAATTCCCAACTCCAGTTCCTCGCTATTCAGAACTAATATTCCCATAACCCACCCATTAAAACCACTGCTCGAAGCATCACTTGACAGTATCCTCCAAGCAATATCTCCCAGGACCCTTCAATCCTACGTTACTGCTTGGAGATGTTTCAAATTATTCCATATTTCTTATAACTTACCTTTCCCTGATTTTTCTCTTCTTTCAATCACCTCTTTTATCTCCTACCTTAACAGCATCAAAGGCCTACAAGTCGGGTCCATTAAAGGTTATTTGAGCGGCATCCAGTTTTTCCATAAACTGATGTATGGCGCTCCTTCCGTGGAGATAAACAATTCACAAACCTCTCTCCTGATCAAAGGGATTCAAAATCCCAGCCCACCCGCCCCGACACCAGACAACCCATAACGCTGGACATTCTCACCAAATGTATTCAGACTCTCCGCTCAGGTTACCAGCCCCTTAGTTCCGCTCGCACACTCAATGCCATGTTTATCCTAGCCTTTTTTGGTTTTCTCAGATGTTCAGAAATTGCCATCACTTCTAAATTCGACCCAAAAAATCCACCCCACCATCTCAGACTTATCAGTAATTGATGGCGAAACCATTTCATACTTAATTAAACAAAGTAAGACCGACCAAAACAAAAAAAAAAAAAAAAGGTCACTTCATTTACATTTTCAACCTCGCTTCGCAAATCCAACCATACCAGTCAATTCTGGCATATCTGCAATGGAGAAGTTCCCAGGCAAAATCTCCTCTGGAACCCCTGTTTTTAGACGATTCCAAAAAACCAGTGACACGTTTTTGGTTCCAGAAACACCTTAAATCTGTTCTGCAACAGTCAGGCATTCCGGCTAAGAATTTTTCAAGTCACTCATTTCGCATCGGGGCAGCAACTTCAGCAGCCCAAAAAAGGCCTTTCCCAACAGCAGATCCAAGCCCTTGGGAGATGGTCCTCTGATGCTTTCCAAAGTTATATCAGGACCAACCGGTTCCACATTAAAAAAGCCCACCAAACCCTCAATGGGTAAGGAGAAAAGCATCGTTCTCACAACGAACGGAGTGAGAGCTTTCCCAGTAGAGCAATTACATTTTCTCTTCCATCCAGCGAGCATCTGGCCTCACAGCGGATGCAGTCTGAGAAAATCTCCTGGGCAAGCACAAAATTATCTTTTTTAATTTTTTCCTCTTTCAGTTTCCTCTTTCCGTCCAGCGAGCATAGGTCTCACAGCGGACGGAGTGAGAGCTCTCCCAGTAGAGAACTTACATTTTCTCTTCCATCCAGCGAGCATCTGGCCTCACAGCGGATGCGGCATGGGGAAAAATCTCCTGGGTGAGCACTCATTCTTCTTTCCTCTCTTCAGTTTCCTCTTTCCGTCCAGCGAGCATTGGTCTCACAGCGGACGGAGTGAGGGCTTTCCCAATAGAGCACTTACATTTTCTCCTTTCATCCAGCGAGCATTTCGGTCTCACAGCGGATGCAGGGTGAGAAAATCTCTTGGGCAAGCACTCATTTTCCTCTCTCCAGTTTCCTCTTTCCGTCCAGCGAGCATTGATCTCACAGCGGACGGAGTGAGAGCTTTCCCAGTAGAGCACTTGCACTTTCTCTTTTTCATCCAGCGAGCATTTGGTCTCACAGCGGATGCAGGTTGAGAAATATCCTGGGCAAGCACTCATTTTCCTCTCCTCAATTTCCTCTTTCCACCCAGGGAGCATTGGTCTCACAGCGGACGGAGCGAAAACATTCCCGATAGAGCACTCAAATTTTCCTTTCATTTCAGAGCATTTGGTCTCTCAGCGGATGCAGCGCGAAAACCTCCTGGACAAATACATTACAACCTCCCACCATTCACTGACAGGGGCTGTCAGTCCAGGCAGCAAGCCTCCATCACGGGCCTCTCCGATCAAGCATCCAGGCCCCTTCTCAAGATGCCAGCCCGCCAATCTTGGCACTCATTTGGGGGGTCTTTAGTCCGGCGGCTGTCCACTGCTTCTTGCCTATTGGGGGGAGTACTCTGGGTTCGGGCCGAATTCCGAGCTCGGAGCCCTCCCTCCGGACAGCACGCCAAATACGCATTAAATCCTATTCCTCAATTATATGTAAGTGTGAACTCGTGAAATGAAGTTTTATTAACTAAGTTCGGGAGGAGCATGTGCAGATAATTAACACGAGTGGACAGCAATCAGCAATCAATGATAAGAGGGTACAAATAGACTCAGCAGTCTTACCTCGATCCATTGACAGTTTGCAGCATCCCTCCTCCACCCCATCTCCACACTCCTAGTTCTCCACACTCCTCTTGCTAAAAAAGTCACTTACATACGGGGGGAGTGCTCTGGTTTCGGGCCGAATTCCGAGCTCGGAGCCCTCCCTCCGGACAGCACGCCAAATACGTATTAAATCCTATTCCTCAATTATATGTAAGTGTGAACTCGTGAATACAGACCAACTGGAACATTTGCATTTATACAAGAACATTTTTTGGCCTGGCATGGTAATACCAGGTGGCAATATGTTACTAAATGTTAACCCCTTAATTAATGGATGCCTCCAGGTAGTTGGACAGGACACATTCAATTGGGTATGGTAAAAGGGAAAGGATCAAAACTTACAATAATATGTGACCCCATCTCAGCATCAGGATATGCACAGGAAGAAGCTAAAGAAGTTAAAGAGTGGGGTAAAGCTATGTGTTTCTGTAAGGAACCATGTGGCTGGAAGGATGTTTTGGGGGTAATCAAGAGGCCATAAAAAATGGGCTGTTAAAAAATGCAGGGAAAGGTGACAATCCTGAGTATACTTCTAAATTTGGACATGGTGATGCACAGATGGTTTATAAGATGAAATTTGAAGAACTAACTGAAAATCATAAGGTAAAACTGAAGGTCACTCTGACTACAGGAGACTGACGGGGGTAGTGAAAAATGAAAGTAGTGCAGAAAAGGATGTCGGCTGTACAAATCCGACAGAGCACAGGTGGAAAAAGAATGTTTGGAAAGTGAAGCCACAGGTTGGAGATATGTGTGTGTGTAGAAAAAGAGGGAAAGAAGTAGATGAAAAGAGACTGATAAAGTTGGGACAATCTTATTGTCATACGGAAATAGACTTGACGGATAAAGGATGTGATATAGAGGGAAAAAGTATTGATTGCTCTTTGACTAAGAGTTTGTTTAATGACAGCACAGCTGCTACAGTGTGGGTATGTGGACAAAACACATATCACTCTTTACCCAAAGATTGGATTGGGTGCTGTTATCCAGCTCTTTTAGACGTAGGTACCAGTATATACAGGACAGATGGTAAACAACAACTGGATGATAACCACATGGAGAAAAGAGTGGTGTCAAAAAGTATGCCTATGATGTACCAAGGTACAAAGCTATGGGATCCATGGACTAGTAGAGTTGCAATGACAGGATGGTCTTTCTTAGCAGGGCGAGGAACTGCTGCGAGTATGTTAAAGATTAATGGGTTAGCATGGCAGGTTTTAAAACTAGCTAACGAGACTGGAGAATTGCATGGAATTAGAGAAGCTGTAATACAAAATAGGCTTGTTTTTGGACATGATTACTGCAGAAAAGGGAGGAGAATGTATGATGAGAAAATGTCTGGATGAAATGGTTCATGACCCTAGAAGGATGGTCAAGATGGTTAATATCTGTAGTTGCTCCTGTACTAGGTATAAGTCTGATAATATTGACTGCAATTCCATGTGTGATTTCTTGTACCAAATCGATGGTTTCCAGAATTGCAACCAATAGGCTGATGGAAATAGACCTAGGGGGTGAATATGTAACAATGACAACATGTAGAGACTAATGAAAATGTTATGGGAAAACTATGACGATGGAAGAATATCAAATTATGTGATTTTCCTTTCATTTCTTTCTTCTTAATTTTATTTTACATTTATTTTTCTTATTTTTGTATTATGATTACTTTTATGAAAGGGAATTTTCTGGCTTGTTTTTTTTTATTTTCAAGATATGAAAAAAAGAGTGGAATGTAATAGAAAATTTATTTTCTTTGTATCTCTTGAAACATATATCTGCTTGAGTGGTTTGTGTAGTTGCAAGATGCATCATCATCTCCTTTGTTCAAGAGTGTCCACTTTGCAAAGAGGTCAATAGGACAGTACAAAAAGACAGAATGGTCTGTCTTCCTTAGCAATAGATAACTTTGAGTACATCAAGAGCAAGACATGTTTGGTTAGGTGTTGTTTCTTAAGGGACATGCGCTGACTGGAGATGCATAGAACTCAGGGGCCTTAGTCCAAAGATAAGACGAGGAGGAGGTACATCTAGAAGTGTGAACTTTTAGGTATATAAACCCTGTAAAATGAGAAGACATTGGCCCTTCTCATATCAGACTCTGTCTGTGTGTGAACTGCCTTTCTTGCAAGAAATAAATACTAACACTTATAACTTTCGAGATCTTCATTTGTTCTTCAACTGTTGTTTAAGATGTTGATAAAAGAATTTCCACAACACTTCCCATTTATTAATTCTTCTGCATGCCTTTCAGAATCCTCATAGGTATGTATGGAATTCATCGCATATTCCTCATTTTTGGGGGTAGGCTCCGACCCCGCCTCTAACATCAGGCAGGAACTACAAGCTAGCCTTCAGACCCAGACAGAGGACGGGGCCTACACCAAAGAACTCTGAGACGGAGCTTGTCGAGACATCTACTTTATTCTGTCTGTAAACTCCTTTCAGAAAATAAATTCTATTTTATTACGAGAATCCTTCTGAGTCTTTATGGTAGAACCTATATTCAGCACATTTACATTTACGGCTGAGGAAGAAAATCAGTACTACTATTTACGTCCTGAGGACGTATTATTATGAACAGTGTTTTTGATTTGTATTTTACTTTGTTAAACTGTTGTGGTTGTTGTGTTCTGTCAGTCTCTCCCTCACTCTGATTGCCTTGCAGCTAATTAGCCACACCTGAGGCTCGTGGAGTGTTGCAGAGCTGCACTATAAAGAAGCAGAGTGAACACGGCTTGGAGAGGTTCACTTCTCCCCTGCACCAGACTTGTGTTGTGAAAATGTAGTGCTTAGCTGGTGTATTGACCTGGTCTGTGGAAGACTATACTGTGTCTCTGTGGGTACACTTTGCTGTTAAAAGTTAGCAAGTAGGTTTTGTGACAATTTCCTTAAGTATTTCTGTATAACTCTGTTCTGGTAACTAAAAGGTATTGTATAGAAATCTTTACATTTGTTTTCTTTTATTTCTTGTGGGGAACGGTAGGGAGACTGAGATGAATGCCCCACATTTCTGGGGCAGAGGATTGAAGGGAACCCTCCACGCTTGCGTTTAAGTTTTTTAAGTTTGTTACCCTCTCCCAACCCTTTAATTGCTGTAAGAAGAAGGATCTAGTGTTGATCGCAGATTTCTTTAATATTTCTGTAAGGAAAGATGTCACTAAACAAGTCCTTAAGGAAAACTTGTATGAGAAATTGGTAGAGGATGGTATTTTGCCTCAGGGCGAGTGAGGAGAGCACTGAGGTTAGATCGATTGGAAGCGGAGAGGGAGGATGTCAACTATGAGTCGGCTGTGTCTCAGGATCCAAACGTTGTTTTGAAATTGAAGGAGTTGGAACTAGCAATTAAAAAACAGGAATGTGAGGCAGAAACTATAAAGCTGCGTGTAGTGGAGAGGCAGGCTGACCGAGATGTGAAACTCCGTAGGCTGGATCTAGAATCAGAGCGTCTGGCTAGAAACCCAATACCACTTCCACGTACGAGGTCACCTTTAACAACTGGTAGTACCGGCACCGAGGATTTTTCTCATACACCTCCTAGCGATTATTTCGATGTCAGTAAGTATATAAGACTTGTACCTCCATTTAGAGAGGCCGAAGTCGACTCGTACTTTGTCGCATTTGAGCGAGTCGCTAGTAAATTGAGGTGGCCAAAAGATATGTGGGCTTTGTTACTCCAGTGTAGTCTAACCGGAAAAGCTCAGGAAGTTTGTTCGTCTCTCCCAATTGAAAGCTCTCTTGACTATGATATTGTTAAGGCGGCAGTGCTGCGAGCATACAAACTCGTCCCTGAGGCCTACCGACAAAAATTTCGTAATCATTCGAAAACAGTCAAGCAAACGTATGTTGAGTTTGTGAGAGAGAAGAGAGTTCTTTTTGAAAAGTGGTGTTTTTCTAGCAAGGTTACATCCTTAGAGCATTTACAGGAGTTAATCTTGCTAGAGGAATTTAAACATTGTCTGCAGCAAATATCGTAATGCATTTGAATGAACAAAAAGTGGTTTCATTGGCAGGTGCTGCGGTCTTGGCAGATGAGTTTGTGCTGACTCACAGAAATGTGTTCTCAGCCCACACATCTGCCAGGTCTCCGTTCAGCGAATGTGGAAGGCTCGGCAACACCGCGTGCTGTAAATTCTTTTAAAAGTGAGTCTGCATCCGAATTCCACGAAAGCCTGCGAACGGTGATGATAGGCGTGTTTGTTTTTTCTGTATTGATCCAAACCATATGATTGCGGACTGTAAGGCCTGGAAACAAAAAAAACGTGACTTCCAAGCCCAAAAATGTAGCACTTGTGCATGCCATCTGTTTTGACAGCTCTCTTAGTGGAGAGAGTTATCATCCTTTCTTGTTTAAAGGCACAGATTCCCTGTCTCCCGATTCTGGTTTTAAACCTGTAACAATATTGCGAGACACAGGTCCCGCTCAGTCGTTTATATCTGAGAGAATATTACCTTTTCTGCTGACTCTTTTACGGGTAGTGATGTGCTGATTCGATGGAATTGAAATGCACTGTGTGAATGTGCCATTTCATACCGCGTATCTAAAGTCAAGCTTTGTCAGTGGTGAGGTCAGCTTAGCAGTGCCTGTTGAGGGTGTTGATCTGATTCTAGGGAATGACCTTGCGGGTGGCACAGTCTTTCCTAGACCAGTTGTGTCATATAAACCGAGTGCCATACAGAAACCAGATCTGGCCGAAAATTTCCCGTCTGTTTTTCCTGCGTGCGCAGTTACCCGTGCCCAGTCCAAGAAATTTGAGGAGGTGGTGGATATCTCGGATTCATTTTTGCTTAACAAGCCTGACTCTGTGGAGTGTGTCCTGTCTGTTACCCCCAGACCCTGACCGTGACTTAACTGTACAGGACAAGTTAGCCTCTGAAACCCCTCTAAAGGCAGGTAGAGAATCCCTAGCGACAGCACAAAAAGCAGATCCTTCCCTAGTCAAGTGTATAGCGGCTGCCGACGGTACTTCACATGTGCCTAATTCGGGTGTAGCTTTCTTTTGGGAACGTGGATTGTTGATGCGTAGGTGGAAACCCCAGCAAGAAGACTTAGGCTGGCAGGAAGTGCAGCAGATTGTCTTGCCTGTTGATTATCGGCAGCAAGTCTTAAAACTTGCCCATGAAAATGCTTTGTCTGGACATGTCGGTTATTACAAAAACCTACCATCGGATTACTAGGTTTTTCTTTTGGCCTGGTCTTAAGTCTGCAGTGTCCAGATTTTGTAAGTCATGTCATACTTGTCAGCTGGCAGGAAAGCCCAACCAGAAGATCCCTCCTGCACCTCTTCATCCTATTCCAGTTGTAAGTGACCCATTTGATCGCTTAATTGTTGACTGTGTTGGACCGTTGTGTTATATTGTAGGATGAGTGTATAAAACACAGACAGACGCGAGTAGTAGCATAACAAAAACTTTACTTCTCTCTCACGTAAGTTCTCACATCTTACATATCACTGCCACCTAGTGGACGGGAACATAATAGCAATGCAATGTATAGAGAACACAACATCTTTCCCTTTTCTGAAAGAATTCAGCTATATGTCACAATGAAGTAACAATAAACAATTGTTTTTAACACAACAAAATAACTGGAGTTAACTTTTTTGTGTCATTTTTCTCATTCTACTATCACCTCTGCTATCTCAAGTTCTTCATTTCTTTACATATCTAACACATAGTCCTTAGTCCAGACGGGTTGTTGTCGAACTTGAACAGACCTATTAAATGGACTTGATGTTGTTCCATGTTGCACATCAGTAGGAGTAACAGTTCCACTTGATTGTGGTATTTCAGCAAGACGTGATGCATTCCATACCTTACCATCATCAAGCAGGTAAGAATCTTCACCTTTCTTCTGCATCACAGCTTTTGGTTGTGTGAACTTCCTGTCACCCTTCTTTACTATCCAAGGTTTTTTAACTCGAACTAGATCACCAGGTCGGAATCTTGAAGGTTTCGCATTTCTCCTGGCATCAGTGTACAGTTTAACCTTGTTTTGTTTCATTTTGACATGTTCTCGCATTGCGTTTCTGTCAGTTTCTCTTACCGGAAAGTCCATGATTTGTAACTTGGTTCTCATGCATCGACCATGTAGTAACTCAGATGGTGTAACTCCTGTAGTAGCATGAGGAGTACTACGATAGTCCATCAAGAATGTTTGAATGAACCTCTTCCACGGTTCTCGTTGAATTGAAGCAGTTTGCAGGCAATCTTTCAGCACTCTGTTGAATCTCTCGACTTCTCCATTCGCACGTGGATAATACACAGCAGATCTGAGATGACGTATGTTTCTCTCTCTCAGAAACTCAGAAAACTCTGCCGAGATAAACTGAGGTCCATTGTCTGAGACTCAACTCCTTCGGATTTCCTTCTCTAGAGAAAACAGTAATCAAGAACTGTTTAACAGTAGCCGTATCAACTCTGAGGCGCAAAAGCGACCTCTGGCCATTTGCTGAAGTAATCCACTAGCGTTATTGCATATCTGCAGTCTCGAATGGTCCGACAATGTCAATAGCGACCTTTTCCCATGCAGCAGAGGGCAATTCAACAGGGTTAAGAGGTGCATCATGCGTCACAGCGCACTTGTCGTTTTGGTTGCATGTCTGAGAGTTTCGTATCAGGACTTCTGTCTGGTTGTCCATCTTTGGCCACCAGTACAATTGTCTAAGTCTTTGTTTTGAACGAACCATGCCCTGATGCGATTCATGTGCGAGTTCTATAAGTTTCTTCTGCAGCGACTCAGGTACCAAGAGGCGGTATGTTCCTCTGACAATACATCCATCCACAGCAGCGAGCTCATGTCGGACAGGAAAGTATCCCTGTACGTCCGGATCAACATTCTTCATGTTCCTTGGCCAACGTGTCTGTAGATATGTCCGCAGTTTAGCGAAGACTGGACAGTTGTCGCATGCAGACTGGAAATCTTCCTTGGAGATTGTGCTGGAAGCAAATGAAATCAGAGCAACAGACTCAATGGTTTATGCAAAGTCATGTTCATTGTTATTGAGTGGCAATCTTGATAAGCAATCAGCAACACTGTTCAACGGACCCGGGCTGTATTCCACATCGTAGTCAAACTCCAGTAAACGCGCAGACCATCTAGCAACACGTAACCCAGCTCGACTATTTCCTTTACTCGTAAGAAGAGTAGTCAGAGCTTGGTGGTCAGTGCGTAGTAGGAATTTTCTTCCCCACAGCCATGTACGCCATTTCTCTGCAGCCCAGACACATGACAGTGCTTCCTTTTTGACAATAGAATACTTTTGTTCAGTCTCAGACAATGAACGTAAGGCGAAAGCAATGGTCCTTTCCGTTCCAGTGTCATCCAGCTGAGTCAAAACAGCACCTAGACCATAGTCTGAAGCGTCACATGAGAGAATTGTCTTGTGATTGGGGTTGAATAAGGAAAGAGCAGGACTATCCACTATTGCCTGTTTGACTCTGTCAAAACTTTCTTGTGCTGCAGTAGTCCAGTGGAATTCACAGTCTTTACGAAGTAAGGCTCTCATTGGTTCGACCAGAGTAGCGTAAGCAGGCACAAACTTACTGTACCAGGCACTAAGACCCAGAAACGACCGTAGTTTTCGTTGCATCAGTGAGGAGAAGGTGCGTTTGTGATTGCGGTAACATGAGTATCATCTGCATGCAGGCCGTCAGCTGAGAGTCTGTATCCAAGAAAGCTAAGTGTAGTCAAGTTGAACTTACACTTTTCCGTATTCAGCTTCAACCCAGCTTCATTAATCCTGTGCAGAACAGCTTTGAGATTTGCATTATGGCTGATTTAGGATGCCCCATGGACAATCACATCGTCCAAGTAACACTGTACACCATCAAGACCTGTTAAGATCATGGTCATCATTCGTTGAAAAGCAGATGGTGCCGAACACAATCCATACGGTACTCTACAAAACTGATCAGAGGCCTTCATGGGTAATGAACGCAGTAAGTCCTCTACTCTCCTCGTGTAACTGTACTTGATGGTATGCATTTTTGAGGTCAGAGAACGAGAACATCACTGATCCATGCAATTCTGACAGTATGTCTTCGATCAGTGGTAGAGGATGACTGTCTTGTACCACAGCCTTGTTCAGTTCTTGTAAGTCAACACACATGCGAATTGTGTTGTTCTTTCGTTTTGTTACCACGATAGGAGAAACCCATTCAGATGAATCAATCTTCTCAATTATGCCATTGTCCTCCAGCATCTTGAGTTCATTGGACACCGCTGTTCGCACTGATAAAGGTAAGTGTCGGAGTTTTTGTTGAATAGGCTTAACTCCAGGGGCGGATCTTCAGTTTGTGTGTGAAATTTTTAGCGCATCCAAATCCAGCAAACGGATGGTACGGGAACAGGACTATCAGGCAGAAACGAGTGAAATGCTGGATGGTTGAGTCATTGCACAGTGAGTAGCAGGTTCAATCAAACTACCTCCCTTAATCACAATGCCCAATGCTTTACATAGGTCACGTCCAATGAGAGGAGTTCCTGCTTTGACAATGTTAAACTCACCCGTAACAGTCTTCCCGTAATATGTCACATTCAATCTCAGGGAACCACACACAGGTATGTTTTCCTTTGAGTAGGTCAACAGCTGCACTTTAGGTGGTGACCAGAACACACGAGCTGAAGTATTCTTTGTATATGTGTTGTGGTAGGATTGATGCACCAGACCCCGTATCCACCATCATTCTAATGGTACAAGTCTGTGTAGGAGATGTAGGCGTAACTATGGTAAAAGTACCCACATGGAGCTCCATCATCTGTATGAAAATCATTCACACACAGTACCGTCACTTCAGGTAAGCATACTTCATTAACTGACTGTGATGCTGTCTTGCACACTTTTGAGAAATGTCCAACTTTTCCACATGTTCTACATTTGCAGTCTTTAGCAGGACAGGACTTATCATTCGCAAGGTGGTTAGCAGAACCACAGCGGTAACATTGCTGCTGTACTTTCAGATGCTTATCCCTCTTCGACTTAATCCTTGTTTTATTTTTGTGCATTCGCGTCTTTTCTTGCCTCTGGATCGCAGCAACTTGTTTTGATTCCCCTTCAGTAATGACTTCAATTTGTCTTGCAATAGCTATCGTCTTGTCAAGGGTTAATTCTGGCTCTAGCAAGGGTTCTGGCTTCTGTCTCTCACGGATTCGAGGCATGGATGTTTTTTCCACAATCTGATCACGGATCATTTCATGCTCAATATTACCAAAAGCGCATGTTTTCACAAGTTCACGAAGTGCTGCAACATAATGATCAGTGGACTCACCCACAGCTTGAGCACGTAGTCTGAAGCGATATCTCTCTGAAACCACATTCAGTTTAGGAGAGAAAAACTGTTTCAGTGCTTGTAACGATCCCTCGTAGGTATCAGCAGTAAGAGGCAATGTATTGTAGATTCATTGCCCTTCTGTTCCTAAACAGTGTATCAACAGTGCTCTCTTTCTCTCGGCAGAAAACTCTTCTGCCGATTCACAAGCAGATAGTTCTGGAATAACTTCTCCCACGCATCAAACAACAATTTTGGTTCACCTGGGCATTCCAGGAATGATGCTGGTGGTTGTAGAGAGAGCAGGGCCATCTTGACATCCTCGTCGCCACTTGTTATATTGTAGGATGAGTGTATAAAACACAGACAGACGCGAGTAGTAGCATAACAAAATCTTTACTTCTCTCTCACGTAAGTTCTCAAATGTTACAATATCACTGCCACCTAGTGGACGGGAACATAATAGCAATGCAATGTATAGAGAACACAACA
>JAQIUQ010007313.1:190000-203618 GCA_030378365.1 Hybognathus amarus | reverse complement strand
GGCTCTGCCCCCCCCACCCCCTCTCCCCGGCTCTGATGGCTGTGGGATCTGACCTGTGTGCAAAGTTTCAAGAGTTTTCAAACCCATTAAGGGCCCCAAAAGCCGCTAAGAGTCTCAAAATCATCAAAAAAAAAAGGAATGTTAAAGTTTGATGCGTTGCTATGGCAACATTATCTTAGATATTGAATAATGCTTTCACAGCTCTTCATCTGGCGTGTGTTTACATTATACAGGAAGTTTGAACAAATCGGGTAAAAGTAAGAGTGTCGATTTCAAAGCATTTTGCAAAGTGAAACACTTTCTGCTGCCAGTTGGTGGCGCTATATATTTGACTCACAGTCACTCATGTGATCGACCTCTTACAACGAACACACTGCTGAAGTTTCATCAAGATCAGTTAATGTATGCAGAAGTTTTAACACACTTCCTTTTTGATTTATTTACTTACTTTTTTGATTTATGGACCAAGTTAATTTAATTAATACACTAATTATATAAAACTATTGTCAATGCACTACAATTAAACAGGTTATATGCCTTTACTTATAAAAAAATAAAAATAAAAACTTATTTAAAAAATACCAGGCTTAAGAAATGTATTTACTTTAGCAGGCCAGACACACAGTGAAATTATTAAGCCCCCTCCCCCTACACACACACACAGAGACTGTGTGTCAAAAGACTCAATCACACACACACACAGACTGTGTGACAGGCCTAGGCTTAGAAAGAGCATGATCATATTCAAACTACAATATCTGACTTTCTGTGGGTTTGAGCTTATTATTGTTAATTAGAAAGTTGTTTGGCTTGAATAGAACAATATACACGGCAAGTTTTGTAACTGTCAGTAAAACTAACCAAGTTATAACACACTTTATGTGTCCTTTTTTAGTCAAAAAAATCCGCCACGGCTAAACCGTTCAAGATATCAAAAATCCGTCCGGAATATAGCATCCTCAATGTCTTGACTTCATGCATATCGAGTTTGGTGGTGATTGGTAACAGCATGGGTTGTAATTTGATGTTTTTCTAGGACAATTATTTAAAAAAAAAAAACATAATTCCCTGACTTCCGTTTGAACTGTCGTAAAACTTAGAGCACGAAAGTTGTTTGGCCTGATGTGATCTATGAGTGTACCGAGTTTCATATTAATCCATGCACGTGTGTTTGATTTATGGACAAATGTTCGAATCCCTAAAAGAATGCATCCTAAAGAATGGTAAAGTTTGATGCGTCGCCACGGCAACAGTTTCAAAGATATCAAGAATCCATTCATAGGTCTTCATCTGCCGTGTATGTACATTATACAGATGAAGTTTGAAGCAAATCGGGTAAAAATAAGAGGGTGATTTCAAAGCATTTTGAAAGTGACACACTTCCTGCTGCCAGTTGGTGGCGCTATAACTTTGACTCACAATAGTCACATCCATGTGATCGTCCTCTTACAGCGAACGCACTGCTGAAGTTTCATCCAGATCAGTTAATGTATGCTGAAGTTATGACACACTTCCTGTTTCACGTTTCTCGCCATAGTTTCGTTTCCCGCCACGGCCAAACCGTTCGAGATATCAAAAATCCCCACACAAACTTTCATCCTCAATGTCTTGACTTCACGCTGACCGAGTTTCGTCGAATTTGGATCAGAGCTCTAGGAGGAGTATTTAAAAGTTCATTGCGTGTGTTTTACAAAAAAACCTCAATAGCCGACTTCCTGTTGGGCTGGGGTAAAGTAAGAACGCGAGGTATAGATGAAATTCTGCTATCGACATGTGTACCGAGTTTCATATTATTACATGCAAGTGTGTTTGAGTTATGGACCAGGTGTTCGGACCCCATTCCAGGGGGCGCTGACGAGCCGCCCTGCCACGCCCGGGTACCAGCTTCAGCCCGGCTCTGATGGCCGCGGGTTCTGACCCGTGTGCAAAGTTTCAAGAGTTTTCGAGCATGTTAAGGGCCCCAAAAGTGCCCGAATAGTCGCTAGAAAAAAAAAAAAATAAAAAAAAAAAAATAAAAAAAAAAATAATTCGGAAGGGAAACAATAGGGCTCTGGCGTCCTTTCAGGGCTTGGGCCCTAATAAATAAATTAAAAAATAATCGGCAGGAAAGCAATAAGGGCTCTGCGCCTCTTCAGGGCTTGGGCCCAGTAAGCAGCATAAGTATAGCTGCGAGCAGCCGTCGGGCCCAAGCCGGTGGCACTGCAACCCCGGTGCCTAAAGGCACCGGGGATGGCCGGTACCGCCGGCTTTGGCCCTCCATCGCTGCTCGCAGCTATATTCATATATATATATATATATATATATATATATATATATATATATATATATAAAGCCGGTGGCACCGCCACCTTGGTGCCTTTAGGGTTATTCTGCACGACGTGCAAAAACGTAACCCCTGCTTTGGAATACATACTAGTATGTATTCCACAATTGGAATACATACTAACATACTAGTCAGAACTGAATAGTTGATATCTGAATGACAGATCACCATAGAAGTCACTGAAAAAATGTGACTAGTAACAAAAGAATAGTTACTAGTCACCATTGAAATAAGTACTAGTGTCTAATGAATAAGTACTAGTATCTATTTAATAGGTACTAGCATCTAATGAATAAGTACTAGTAACTAATTAATAAGCATTGGTATGTAATGAATAAGGACTAGCATCTAATGAATAAGTACTAGTATCTAATAAATAAGGACTAGTGTCTAATGAATAAGTACTAGTATCTTTAAAAAGGTACTAGTACCTAAAGAATAAACACTAGTATCTAAAGAAAAGGCACTAGTATCTAAAGAATAAGCACTAGTAGCTAATGAATAAGTACTAGTACTTAATGGAATAGATACTAGTATCTAAAAAATAAGTACTAGTAGCATGAAAATAGAGACTAGTAGGTTAAAATGATTAAATGTTAAAACGGCTTGCCATACTCTATCTGTCAGCTTTCGAACTAGTCACAATTACGTTACAGATATCTTAAATGATAATACAAACTATCCAAAATGTAATTACGACTAGAAAGACGTTGTTGATATCTACAATGTTAATTACCGAATAGTCAAACTTAGCTTTTAAATGTTAAAAGGGCTTGCCATACAGAAGTGTAGGCTCAGAGAGACACTCAACATTTTCAAACCAAAATATCTGACTTTCTGTGGGTCCTAGCTCATGAGTGTAAATTAGAAAGTTGTCCGGCTTGAGGAGAATATATGAATATATGAAACGATGAGATCAACATGTGTACTGAGTTTCATATTATTACATGCAAGCGTGTTTCGATTTATGGACCAAGTTTTTGGACCCCGTTCCAGGGGCGCTGTCTAGCCCCCTTGCCACACCCGGGTACCATCTTCAGCCCGGCTCTGATGGCTGTGGGATCTGACCTGTGTGCAAAGTTTCAAGAGTTTTCAAACCCATTAAGGGCCCCAAAAGCCGCTAAGAGACTCAAAAATCATCAAAAAAAGGAATGTTAAAGTTTGATGCGTTGCTATGGCAACATTATCTTAGATATTGAATAATGCTTTCACAGCTCTTCATCTGGCGTGTGTTTACATTATACAGATGAAGTTTGAAGCAAATCGGGTAAAAGTAAGAGTGTGATTTCAAAGCATTTTGAAAGTGAAACACTTTCTGCTGCCAGTTGGTGGCGCTATATATTTGGCTGCGTTTACACTTGGCATTAATATGCGACCTGTATCCGGATGTTGTCCACATACACATTGAAAAGACAAGTGTAAACGCGCGCTTCTGATTCGGAATGTCATGCGATCGGCGTGTCCAGGTTTCGGAGGTAGTCGAGGACGCTTTGTGATCGGATCTCAGTGTAATGTAAACGCAATCCAGCCATCGTGTCTGCATTCACAGGTGGACGTAATTTAAATTCCCACCCAGTCTCCCCGCGTGGCTGTGAGAAAATAATGGCCAGACGCAGTTTAGACAAGAAATAAAAACTTATTTGAATCTTACAATAAACGTTTATCTTTAAAACAGTTAATTTAGGCTTACATGATACTATGTGTGTCATTTTTCATTTTAATTGTGCAACATTATCTGAACGAGGCGATCGCCTGTACATTCACAGTCAGTCATGAGATCTTAAATAAGAGCTGCATGCTGCTTTGCCAGAGGAATAATCGCAATCTGCATTTTTTAAATGTTGAATGTTTTTATTGAATGTCTTTGCATGTTAACCAGTCTCCCATTTCTGTCAATATAGTCATTGCACGCTAATAACCTTAAAACCAGATGATCGATGATATGACTTGTTTGATGATCAACCCAGTTATTTTTGTATGATCAACTCTGGAAGTATAACTTCGTTAACATTTTTTTTATCTAATTACTGGAGATTGCAAAGCGAATGAGTGAAAGCAACTGGGACATTGTTTTATTTGCATCATTTTTACTCTTAATCTGGTGTCGTGCAACATATTCATAATTTAAATATTATGCAGGAAACAGAAATCCGTCTTCTATCCAGATACAGAGGCTACTTAATGTGACCAAATGTAAACTCACCATGTCCTGATTGGCTAATGATTTAATCTGCTTGATCAGATCACGGTGATCGCATGTTAATGCCAAGTGTAAACGCAGCCTTTGACTCACAATAGTCACATCCATGTGATCGGCCTCTTACAACGAACACACTGCTGAAGTTTCATCAAGATCAGTTAATGTATGCAGAAGTTTTAACACACTTCCTTTTTGATTTATTTACTTACTTTTTTGATTTATGGACCAAGTTAATTTAATTAATACACTAATTATATAAAACTATTGTCAATGCACTACAATTAAACAGGTTATATGCCTTTACTTATAAAAAAATAAAAATAAAAACTTATTTAAAAAATACCAGGCTTAAGAAATGTATTTACTTTAGCAGGCCAGACACACAGTGAAATGATTAAGCCCCTCCCCCTACACACACACACACACACACTACACACACACACAACACACACATACACACACACACACAGACATGTAAGTGACAGGCCTAGGCTTAGAAAGAGCATGATCATATTCAAACTACAATATCTGACTTTCTGTGGGTTTGAGCTTATTATTGTTAATTAGAAAGTTGTTTGGCTTGAATAGAACAATATACACGGCAAGTTTTGTAACTGTCAGTAAAACTAACCAAGTTATAACACACTTTATGTGTCCTTTTTTAGTCAAAAAAATCCGCCACGGCCAAACCGTTCGAGATATCAAAAATCCGTCCGGAATTATAGCATCCTCAATGTCTTGACTTCATGCACACCGAGTTTGGTGGTGATTGGTAACAGCATGGGTTGTAATTTGATGTTTTTCTAGGACAATTATTTAAAAAAAAAAAACATAATTCCCGACTTCCGTTCGAACTGTCGTAAAACTTAGAGCACGAAAGTTGTTTGGCCTGATGTGATCTATGAGTGTACCGAGTTTCATATTAATCCATGCACGTGTGTTCTGATTTATGGACAAATGTTCGAATCCCTAAAAGAATGCATCCTAAAAGAATGGTAAAGTTTGATGCGTTGCCACGGCAACAGTTTCAAAGATATCAAGAATCCATTCATAGGTCTTCATCTGCCGTGTATGTACATTATACAGATGAAGTTTGAAGCAAATCGGGTAAAAATAAGAGGGTGATTTCAAAGCATTTTGAAAGTGACACACTTCCTGCTGCCAGTTGGTGGCGCTATAACTTTGACTCACAATAGTCACATCCATGTGATCGTCCTCTTACAGCGAACGCACTGCTGAAGTTTCATCCAGATCAGTTAATGTATGCTGAAGTTATGACACACTTCCTGTTTCACGTTTCTCGCCATAGTTTCGTTTCCTCGCCACGGCCAAACCGTTCGAGATATCAAAAATCCCCACACAAACTTTCATCCTCAATGTCTTGACTTCACGCTGACCGAGTTTCGTCGAATTTGGATCAGAGCTCTAGGAGGAGTATTTAAAAGTTCATTGCGTGTGTTTTACAAAAAAACCTCAATAGCCGACTTCCTGTTGGGCTGGGGTAAAAGTAAGAACGCGAGGTATAGATGAAATTCTGCTATCGACATGTGTACCGAGTTTCATATTATTACATGCAAGTGTGTTTGAGTTATGGACCAGGTGTTCGGACCCCATTCCAGGGGGCGCTGACGAGCCGCCCTGCCACGCCCGGGTACCAGCTTCAGCCCGGCTCTGATGGCCGCGGGTTCTGACCCGTGTGCAAAGTTTCAAGAGTTTTCGAGCATGTTAAGGGCCCCAAAAGTGCCCGAATAGTCGCTAGAAAAAAAAAAAAAAAAAAATAAAAAAAATAATCGGAAGGAAAACAATAGGGCTCTGTGCGTCCTTTCAGGGCTTGGGCCCTGAATAATCGGAAGGAAAACAATAGGGCTCTGCGCCTTTCAGGGCTTGGGCCCTAGAAATACCAGGCTTAAGAAATGCATTTACTTTAGCAGGCCAGACACACAGTGAAATGATTAAGCCCCCTCCCCCTACACACACACACACACACACACACACACACACACACACGGCAAAAACAGGCAAAGAGACAGACCAAGGCTTAGAGAGAGCATGATCATATTCAAACTACAATATCTGACTTTCTGTGGGTTTGAGCTTATTATTGTTAATTAGAAAGTTGTTTGGCTTGAATAGAACAATATACACGGCAAGTTTTGTAACTGTCAGTAAAACTAACCAAGTTATAACACACTTTATGTGTCCTTTTTTAGTCAAAAAAATCCGCCACGGCCAAACCGTTCGAGATATCACAAATCCGTCCGGAATTTAGCATCCTCAATGTCTTGACTTCATGCACACCGAGTTTGGTGGTGATTGGTAACAGCATGGGTTGTAATTTGATGTTTTTCTAGGACATTTATTAAAAAAAAAAACATAATTCCCGACTTCCGTTTGAACTGTCGTAAAACTTAGAGCACGAAAGTTGTTTGGCCTGATGTGATCTATGAGTGTACCGAGTTTCATATTAATCCATGCACGTGTGTTTGATTTATGGACAAATGTTCGAATCCCTAAAAGAATGCATCCTGAAAGAATGGTAAAGTTTGATGCGTCGCCACGGCAACAGTTTCAAAGATATCAAGAATCCATTCATAGGTCTTCATCTGCCGTGTATTTACATTATACAGATGAAGTTTGAAGCAAATCGGGTAAAAATAAGAGGGTGATTTCAAAGCATTTTGAAAGTGACACACTTCCTGCTGCCAGTTGGTGGCGCTATAACTTTGACTCACAATAGTCACATCCATGTGATCGTCCTCTTACAGCGAACGCACTGCTGAAGTTTCATCCAGATCAGTTAATGTATGCTGAAGTTATGACACACTTCCTGTTTCACGCTTCTCGCCATAGTTTCGTTTCTCCCGCCACGGCCAAACCGTTCGAGATATCAAAAATCCCCACGCAAACTTTCATCCTCAATGTCTCTGACTTCACGCTGACCGAGTTTCGTCGAATTTGGATCAGAGCTCTAGGAGGAGTATTTAAAAGTTCATTGCGTGTGTTTTACAAAAAAACCTCAATAGCCGACTTCCTGTTGGGCTGGGGTAAAAGTAAGAACGCGAGGTATAGATGAAATTCTGCTATCGACATGTGTACCGAGTTTCATATTATTACATGCAAGTGTGTTTGAGTTATGGACCAGGTGTTCGGACCCCATTCCAGGGGGCGCTGACGAGCCGCCTGTCGCGCCCGGTGCCACGTGCTCTCACACACACACACACACACACACACACACACACACACACACACAAACACAAGCTGCGAGCAGCCACGCCGTGGGCCCAAGCTCCGGTGGGCAGCTCGCACCCGGCCTGCCTGAAGGCACCGGGGACTGGCGGTACCCGCCGGCTCTGGCCCTCTCATCGCGGCTCGCAGCTGTATTTATATATATATACACAGATACACACAGTATATATATATATACACACACAGATATATATATATATATAAAGCCGGTGGCAACTCGCCACCTTGGTGCCTTTAGGGCTACTCGCACGACGTGCAAAATCGTAACCCCTGCTTTGGAACACATACTAGTATGTATTCCACAATTGGAATACATACTGAGCATACTAGTCAGAACTGAATAGTTGATATCTAATGACCAGATCACCATAGAAGTTCAATGGGCAAAAATGCTGACTGAGTAACAAAAGAGTAGTTACTAGTCACCATTTGAAATAAGAACTAAGGTCTACGATTATAAGTATCAGTATCCATTTAATAGGTAATCATAGTATCTGCTGAACAAGCAGCTGAGTACAGTACTGAGTACTTAATGGAATACAGCACTAGTATCTAAAAATAAGTACTAGTAGCATGAAAATAGAGACTAGTAGGTTAAAATGATTAAATGTTAAAACGGCTTGCCATACTCTATCTGTCGTTTCAACTAGTCACAATTACGTTACAGATATCTTAAATGATAATACAAACTATCCAAAATGTAATTACGACTAGAAAGACGTTGTTGATATCTACAATGTTAATTACGAATAGTCAAACTTAGCTTTTAAATGTTAAAGGGCTTGCCATACAGAAGTGTAGGCTCAAGAGAGACACTCAACATTTTCAAACCAAAATATCTGACTTTCTGTGGGTCCTAGCTCATGAGTGTAAATTAGAAAGTTGTCCGGCTTGAGGAGAATATATGAATATATGAAACGATGAGATCAACATGTGTACTGAGTTTCATATTATTACATGCAAGCGTGTTTGATTTATGGACCAAGTTTTTGGACCCCGTTCCAGGGGGCGCTGTCTAGCCCCCTTGCCACACCCGGGTACCATCTTCAGCCCGGCTCTGATGGCTGTGGGATCTGACCTGTGTGCAAAGTTTCAAGAGTTTTCAAACCCATTAAGGGCCCCAAAAGCCGCTAAGAGACTCAAAATCATCAAAAAAAGGAATGTTAAAGTTTGATGCGTTGCTATGGCAACATTATCTTAGATATTGAATAATGCTTTCACAGCTCTTCATCTGGCGTGTGTTTACATTATACAGATGAAGTTTGAAGCAAATCGGGTAAAAGTAAGAGTGTGATTTCAAAGCATTTTGAAAGTGAAACACTTTCTGCTGCCAGTTGGTGGCGCTATATATTTGGCTGCGTTTACACTTGGCATTAATATGCGACCTGTATCTGGATGTTGTCCACATACACATTGAAAGAGATAAGTGTAAACGTGCTTCTGATTCGGAATGTTATTCTATCGGCGTGCTCCAGGTTCGCAGGTAGTTCAGGACGCTTTGTGATCGGATCTCAGTGTAATGTAAACTCAATCTAGCCATCGGGTCTGCATTCACAGGTGGACGCAAATTTAAATCCCACTTAGTCTCCGTGGCTGTGAAAAATAATGGCCATACGCAGTTTAGACAAGAAATAAAAACTTATTTGAATCTTACAATAAACGGTTATCTTTAAAACAGTTAATTTAGGCTTACATGACAACTATGTGTGTCATTTTTCATTTTAATTGTGCAACATTATCTGAACGAGGTCATCGCCTGTACATTCACAGTCAGTCATGAGATCTTAAAGTAAGAGCTGCATGCTGCTTTGCCAGAGGAATAATCACAATCCTGATTTTTTAAATGTTGAATGTTTTTATTGAATGTCTTTGCATGTTAACCAATTTCTCCATTTCTGTCAATATAGTCATTGCAATTGCTATAACCTTAAAACACTATATGATTCATGATATGACTTGTTTTATGATCAACTCAGTTATTTTTGTATGATCAACTCTGGAAGTATAACTTCGTTAACATTTTTTAATCTAATTACTGGAGATTGCAAAGCGAATGAGTGAAAGTAACTGGACATTGTTTTATTTGCATCATTTTACTCTTAATCTGGTGTCGTGAACATATCTAATTTAAATATTATGAATAAACAGAAATCCGCTCTTCTATCCAGATACAGAGGCTAGCTTAATGTGACCAAATGTAAACTCACCATGTCCCGATTTGGCTAACTGATTCGATCTGCTTGATCAGTATTATCTGGTGATCGCATGTTAATGCCAAGTGTAAACGCAGCCTTTGACTCACAATAGTCACATCCATGTGATCGGCCTCTTACAACGAACACACTGCTGAAGTTTCATCAAGATCAGTTAATGTATGCAGAAGTTTTAACACACTTCCTTTTTTGATTTATTTACTTACTTTTTTGATTTATGGACCAAGTTAATTTAATTAATACACTAATTATATAAAACTATTGTCAATGCACTACAATTAAACAGGTTATATGCCTTTACTTATAAAAAAATAAAAATAAAAACTTATTTAAAAAATACCAGGCTTAAGAAATGTATTTACTTTAGCAGGCCAGACACACAGTGAAATGATTAAGCCCCCTCCCCCTACACACACACACACACACACACACACACACACACACACACACACACACACACACACACAGGCAAAAACAGGCAAAGAGACAGACCAAGGCTTAGAGAGAGCATGATCATATTCAAACTACAATATCTGACTTTCTGTGGGTTTGAGCTTATTATTGTTAATTAGAAAGTTGTTTGGCTTGAATAGAACAATATACACGGCAAGTTTTGTAACTGTCAGTAAAACTAACCAAGTTATAACACACTTTATGTGTCCTTTTTTAGTCAAAAAAATCCGCCCACGGCCAAACCGTTCGAAGATATCAGCAAAATCCGTCCGTAAATTTAGCATCCTCAATGTCTTGACTTCTATGCACACCGAGTTTGGTGGTGATTGGTAACAGCATGGGTTGTAATTTGATGTTTTTCTAGGACATTTATTTAAAAAAAAAAACATAATTCCCTACTTCCGTCTCAACTGTTCGTAAAACTTAGAGCACGAAAGTTGTTTGGCCTGATGTGATCTATGAGTGTACCGAGTTTCATATTAATCCATGCACGTGTGTTTCTGATTTATGGACAAATGTTCGAATCCTAAAAGAATGCATCCTAAAAGAATGGTAAAGTTTGATGCGTCGCCACGGCAACAGTTTCAAAGATATCAAGAATCCATTCATAGGTCTTCATCTGCCGTGTATTTACATTATACAGATGAAGTTTGAAGCAAATCGGGTAAAAATAAGAGGGTGATTTCAAAGCATTTTGAAAGTGACACACTTCCTGCTGCCAGTTGGTGGCGCTATAACTTTGACTCACAATAGTCACATCCATGTGATCGTCCTCTTACAGCGAACGCACTGCTGAAGTTTCATCCAGATCAGTTAATGTATGCTGAAGTTATGACACACTTCCTGTTTCACGTTTCTCGCCATAGTTTCGTTTCCTCGCCACGGCCAAACCGTTCGAGATATCAAAAATCCCCACACAAACTTTCATCCTCAATGTCTTGACTTCACGCTGACCGAGTTTTGTCGAATTTGGATCAGAGCTCTAGGAGGAGTATTTAAAAGTTCATTGCGTGTGTTTTACAAAAAAACCTCAATAGCCGACTTCCTGTTGGGCTGGGGTAAAAGCAAGAACGCGAGGTATAGATGAAATTCTGCTATCGACATGTGTACCGAGTTTCATATTATTACATGCAAGTGTGTTTGAGTTATGGACCAGGTGTTCGGACCCCATTCCAGGGGGCGCTGACGAGCCGCCCTGCCACGCCCGGGTACCAGCTTCAGCCCGGCTCTGATGGCCGCGGGTTCTGACCCGTGTGCAAAGTTTCAAGAGTTTTCGAGCATGTTAAGGGCCCCAAAAGTGCCCGAATAGTCGCTAAAAAGAAAAAAAAAAAAAAAAAAAAAAAAAAATAAAAAAATAATCGGAAGGAAAACAATAGGGCTCTGCGCCCTTTCAGGGCTTGGGCCTAATAAAAAATAATCGGAAGGAAAACAATAGGGCTCTGCACCCTTTCAGGGCTTGGGCCCTAACTAAAGTGGGCGGTCTGACACTCCTTGGAGGGCTCATCTGAGGGCCTGACAATGAGGTCAGAACCGGTATGGAGAGCTATATTGAACCACCGTTGACAAAAAGGGTAGGGGACCAACAGTGGAGAATCCTACATGGTATTGTGGCTGCCAATGCTTTTATTTCCATTATCAATCCTAATGTAAGAGAGGATTGTCCTTTTTGTTTGCAAAGGGAAACAGTTTATCATTGTTTTTTTGGATTGTAATAGACTGTGTTCATTTTTTTTTAGAAGTTACAACAAATGTTTATGTTGTTTGGAGAATTTTTTTAAGAGTTTTATTTATTCTTGGTTTTAGTTACAGTCAGAAATGGAGAGTTAAGTGTCAACTGTTTAATTTTATATTTGGTCAAGCAAAAATGGCTATCTACCTCAGTAGAAGGAATAAGATTGAAGAGTCTTTAGATTTTGATATAAACACAGTTTTTTTTAGAATGGTGAAAGCTAGATTGAAAGTTGATTTTGAATTTTACAGTACTACAAACAATGTAGAGGAGTTCATTAATATTTGGTGTTTAAAGAATGTTTTATGATCTGTTGTGGGAGAATGTTTTGTGTTTTGGGACTCTTTTGAGTTAAAGCATGCTAATTTATTTATTTATTTTTCTTGTGTTTTTGGAAACTAAGTTTTTTTGTAGAAAACTCCATTAAAGGGCAACTCCACCCATTTGCATTAAGCTTTCCATTGTTAGAAACCCAGTTATACTATTGAATGGTCATGCAACACTTTATCATTTTCCCCTGAGACGAGAGAAATCTGCTATTTACCTTTTCACTTCCTCCAACAATGACGCAAAAATCGTCATTTTACGTAATTGTTGGCGGAAGTGTAAGAGAGGGCGATTTCAGTAAAAAACCTATTCACATAAGCCAAAAATACATTTTCTGTCTTTCCTCAGTCTAGAAAGCTCCAAATTAAAAAATAATTTTACATTTCTTCTACATAAATGACCCATTTTAAATACACATTCATCTTTCCAGAGGTGGAATTGCCCTTTAAGAGAAAATAAAGAAATTTTGAAATATCTCTCTATTATTTTGAAGTTTTAAGGTACTCTTCGATAGAGAGCAAACTCCAGCATAAAGTGTGGTTTAACATTGGTTCAGTTTTTCCCTGACTAATTTTAACGAAATGTATATCATTGTATTTCATTGAGACTCTGAGATTAAATAAACTGGTTAAGTATTGTAGATCTTGTAGTATTTATTTTCACATGCAGTTACACATTGCCGGTTAAAAACAAGAAAGTGGCTGGTAAAAATATTGAGTGGCTGGTAGATTTTGAAATTCCACCAGCCACAGTGGCCGGTGGACAAAAAGTTAATTACCAACCCTGAAATATATATATATATATATATACAGTATATATATATGTGATGCCAAGGGGTCCTGACCATATTTGACTAGAGTGTGTTGGTGTTATTTGATTAGTGCAGTGGCCATGATAATGCTGCTCCTGTCGTGATGGTGCTCACAGTTTCACACTGAATCAAACACCCCCAGACCTCCTGCTCATATATCCACACCTGATTGATGCTCTTGTTCTCTCCCATCGACTCTTCCAGCAGAGATCATTACAGCTGCCAAATAGCATGCTGAGACACCAAAGAGACAATACCAGACTCGCACTTTAGACTTCAATCTAATTGTAGAAGAGTCAGTGAGATAGCCACTTTG
>JAQIUQ010007313.1:0-185000 GCA_030378365.1 Hybognathus amarus | reverse complement strand
CTAATGATCTGATCTGCTTGATCAGATCACGAGTGATCGCATGTAATGCCAAGTGTAACGCTGGAGGTAGTCTGGCTCGCATTGTGTTCGGATCTTTACTAGGTATAAACGCAATCTGGTTGAACCACATATGTATATTTTACTCCTCCCAAAAATGCTAAAAAAAATAAACGAGTGAGAGCGTGTTATATAGGCTATGACACGTTATAGATGTGACGGCGCTACTGCCAGACACCGCAGATGAGCAGCTGCTTCAAAAGTGAAAGTACACAGACACAATCATATTCACAATCACACAATCATCTTCAAGTAAAGAAACGAAGTGATATTACAGGGCAGGCTGTTGCCACACTCTCTTATTGATGTATGTCTTTGATTTTGAAATTAGCTGATGATAAAATGCAGCTCATATCTGTAATATAATGCAGCTCATTTCCGACAAAATTACGGTCAGGATTGTGTAAATAAAGTATCAGTCTAGCATCGCCATCCATGCCAGTGTATTGATTCATTGTCTCTTCAGTAGTTTGCAAGAGATATTTAATAAAACCGAGCGTATTTAATGAACTGAGCGTAGCCTATTCATCTGTCAATATGAAACGCGATTTGGTCATTCTAATTAATGATCGGAAGAACGCAGTATTGACCACCGTTAGCCTACTATACAATATGCACGTATGTCCATTTAAAACTCGATTTTGGGTAAAATATGGATTATATCATGACACTGGCAAGAATATGGTTACATTTAAAGATGTTGTGCCAAGCATGACAACGCTACAGTTCAGCTGCTTTTGAAATTACATGTTTTTCACTTCCTGAAAAGTAACCGTTTTGGACATCAGTAAGTTTCATTCGGGCACGCGATATGTGTGTATATATATATATATATATATATATATATATATATATATATATATATATATATATATATATATATATATATATATATATATATATATATATATATATATATATATATATATATATATATATATATGGTGTATGGTGATTAGTTAAATCCCATCATTTTGATTGAAATGTGCTTGACAAAAAAATGTTTAACTGTAGGAACTGCCACTATAATGAAGACATATTTTCTGTCTTTAAATAAACAATTTTAATCTAAAAGGTTACTTAATTTAATATTATTTAAATATTATGATCATTATATTACTTTACAAATATTTACAAATTATTTACAAATATTTTAATTATTGCAATATAAATATTATTACAATTATATTAAATTATTCTATTTTTAAATATTTTAAATAAATATTATTTAAATGTGATTGTTCTGTGTATGCACAATTGTTTAAATCTCTGCTCTAATTTAGTTATATTTGTCAATACTGAAAACAATCACATCTCTACCAAAACTTTATCATACTTTTTTTGGGTAGGAACTAAAATTCTCAGTGGATAAACATAAACCGATAAACACGATATTGTAACCATTTTACATGTCATTAATTGATGGTTATTGGTTGTTTCAGCCCGATTAGACATGTTGAATCGGCGTTGGGCCGTTTCGGAAAGAGAGAACTCTGATTGGCTGTTCAGCTTAGTGAAAGAGTCAGTGCACAAGAATAAAAGCAAAACAGCAAGCAAAGAAGTCAAAACGTTAAAGATAGAAGACTGTTTTTATGAGCATGATCAGGCTCCCGTTCCCCGCAGTTCTGGTCCCGCGTCCGTTGAGGCGATTGAGATCATGGGGTTCGCAGTGGGATCTCGCAGATGAGAATGAGACTGCTGAGGCATTTTCTCATTCTTCGTCTGAGGATCCCGTAGCCCCTGAGAGTGGTGCAGGAGCCCGCATCGCGGCTTCTCCTGCCCATCAGGTCCCAATGCTTGAGCTCTCTGCTTCCGAATAAGTGGATGTGCTCAGCATTGATGCAGATGACCGTGATTTGGGTGTGCCAGTTCACGCCCAAGATTATGAGGAGCTGGTAGAGGTTGTGACTCATGCTGTGGCCAGACTTAACATCAGCTGGCCACATGATGAGCAGGGAACGCAAGTGAAAAGTAAACTTGATGAGTGTTTCCTGCAGCACAGGTTTCCTGCAGCACAGGTCACAGCCTCAGCACCGGGGTTTGCCGTTTTCCCCGATCTCCACAAAGAGATCTTGAGATTGTGGGATAAACCGCACTCGTCCCTTGTCTCCAATCCCAGTATGGTGGATTACAGTAATGTTTTGGGGGCATGGGACATGGGGTATGGGAAGATGCCTAAAGTGGAGGAGGCTCTAGCGGGTCATCTCTCCCCTGAGTCGGCATCTTCCCTGAAGACCCCGGGCGCTGCCTAGTAAGCCCTGCAGAGATACATCTGCATTAATAGGCAGGGCTTACATGGCGGCAGGTCGGGCTGGTTCATGTCTGCACTCAATGGCTATTTTGTAGGCATACCAGGCCGATCTCCTGAAAGATTTAGACGAGGGGGAGGGGCCAACTCCTGAGGATATTGCAAAGTTGAGAAAAGCCACAGACCTGTCTCTCCGGGCCACAAAAGAGACGGCCCGTGCCATTGGCCACTCAATGACAGCTATGGTGGCCACAGAGAGGCATCTGTGGCTGAATCTATCTGGTATTAAGGAGACAGATAGATCTTTTCTGCTGGATGCGTCGCTTTTACCTTCTGGCCTGTTCGGTGACGCCGTTACATCGGTCGTCGACGAGTTTCAGGATAGGGCTGGGTACCGAGTTTCGGTACTTTTTAGGTCCCGACCGAATTGATTCGAGATACTACCGAGTATCGAAACATGTCTTGTTTTTCAATACCAAATTTCGGTACCTAAGTGGTTAATCTCGTCAACGTCAGTGAAACAATAAGGACGCAGCACGATAGGCTATGGCAGAAAACACTAGTTTACGTGGCTGCTAAGAGACGTAGCTAGTCGCACGTGAGTGTGTGTGTGTGCGTGCGTGTAAGCGTCCCAACCCAGATGGATAGAAAATATGTGGAAATGATCCAAAGTGTTCCTGTGTGCCAGACTCGATACCAGAATCACGTGATGGTCAAAATAAATTCTACTTTTAAACAAAACAATTAGAAATGAATAGTTTGATTACCTGATCCATATAACGTTAGATGCGCACATTCACTGCTGCAGGAATGACGAGTCAGCATCGCCATAATCATATTTGCTACCAGCAGACTTATTAAACACTTGTTCATTAATAAACGATTAAAAATATATCCTTGCTGTTGTTTCACGACACATCCATAATCATTAGGCTTCTGTTGCCAGTGCTTTGCGGCAAGCTTCACGTGTGCTGAGTGCGAGGCATATCCCGCCCCCCAGTAGCCTATATTTGATTTAATTCACTTTTATTTGTATAGCATTTTTCACAATACATATCGTATAAAAGCAGCTTTACAGAAAATGCATGTTTCTAAATTACAATTTAGAGTGATGATTTGTTATTATCAGAGGTGACAGTGTAATGCATTTCAATTAATTTTCATTCAGTTTCATTGTTAAACAAGATAAGGCAGAAACAATGAGCTCATTGAAGTAAAGAAAACATGTTGTTAAATGATTAGGAACCATAGAAAACTTTAGCATTGGTGCTTTTTTACATACATGAGTGTGAAAAAGTCAACAACTGAAAAATAAAATAAAAATGTAGGTAATATTATATTGATAAAACTGGTTACATAATATTGGTATCAAAAAGGTATCGTTCAGGAACCGGTATCGAAGCCAAGGTATCGGTATCGAACATTTTGTTACTTGATACCCAGCCCTATTTCAGGAGGCGAAGAAACAATCTGCTGCGTTCCAGCAGTACCTACCCTGTAAGGCTAAGTCTAAATTGAGTAGGGTGGGGCCAAGAGATCAGCCCCAGCCATCAGCCAGCTCCTTGCACCGAGCAGAGCAGAGAGAGCGTTTCCTCTAGAGCCCCTCCTCCTGGAGCTTGGAAACAGAGGAAACACTCTCAAAAACTGAAGTCCTCCAGCCAGAAAGGCGACCTGAGGGACGTCATTCAGGCTAGGAGGGCTTTAGGGAAGAGGTCCTAAAGTGGTAGGACCTCTGAGGGCTGTCCCCTCCGCTGCAGGGCAACAGAGGTTACAGAGGTTGTTCTCGCAGCGGAGCCCTCTAAGAAAACAATGTATGTTGCCTGCCGTCAACGACGCTTCGGGCCACATCTCTTTCCAGCGAAAATATTGTAATAAAGAAAAAGCATCAATTATGTTCACAAAAACAGTATCGAACACAGCCTGCTGGTATTCCGCTTCAGGGAGTCTAGAAAGATGCTCAAAAAACACCAGAGGCCAGTCTCGAGAGGCTGGTACCCTTAGTAGATTTTGTAGAGGCATGGTATCATCTTCCCAACATATCTGCATGGGTCCTGCATATAATAAAATCAGGGTAAAGACTTCAGTTTGCGCACCGCCCCCCAAGGTCTCTGGGGTGGTGCAGACTACAGTGGTTCCAGAGCAGGCTCAGGTAATGGAACAATAATTACAGACTCTGCTGCTAAAGGAAGCCATATAAGGTGTTCATCCTTTAGACAGGGAGTCCAGGTTTTACAGCCGGTACTTTATAGATCAAAAGAAGGATGGGGGTTAAGGCCAATTCTAGATCTCAGGGTTTTGAACCGATGTCTGAGGATGTTCAGGTTCAAAATGTTGACCATTCCTGCAATCGTGAGTCAGATCAGATCCAAGGACTGGTTTGTCACGATGAGATCTAAAGGACGCCTATTTTCACATTTCCATCCTTCCATGTCACAGGAGGTACCTGAGGTTCGCTTTCGGGGGCGAAGCTTACTAATATCGGGTTCTTCCGTTCGGCCTAGCACTCTCACCCTTGCACATTCACCAAATGTATGGATGTAGCTCTTGCTCCACTGAGACTTCAAGACATTCGTATATTGAATTATCTCAACGACTGGCTCATTCTGGCTCAGTCTCGAGAAATGGCAGTTCGGCATCGGGATGTCGTCCTTGGCCACATTCAGTAATTGGGGTTGAGACTCAATACAAAGAAGAGTGTGCTAGAACCATCCCAGTGCACAACATTTTTGGGAGTTCGCGTGGAACTCGACTTACGATGCGGGCACGAATGTCTCCCACACGTACCGAGTCCTATCTGGCGATGGTATCCAGGTTAGAGCTAGGCTAGGCCATCACTGCCATCACAATTCAAAGAATGCTGGGCCTCATGGCAGCAGCATCCAACATCATTCCTTTGGGCTTTCTACATATGTGGCCCCTTCAGTGGTGGTTAAAAGCTAAGGGGTTTTCTCCCAAGGGGAATCCATTTCATTTGATCAGAGTAACGCGCAGATGCGTTCGTTCTCTACAAATATGGAAGAAACCTTGGTTCCTATCCCAAGGGCCAGTGTTGGGACTGTCATGTTGCCGGAAAACCGCTTCGAGAGACACCTCCCTCACTGGCTGGGGCGCGGTCATGGACGGCCGCTTTGCCAGGGGTCTGTGTCAGGACCATCGTCATTCTTGGCACATAAACTGTCAAGAGATGATGGCTGTGTTCCAGGGCTTTGAGGAGCTTCCTCCCAGGCATCAAAGGTTACCATGTCTTAGTACGATCAGACAATACATCAGTGGTAGCCTATCTGAACAGACAAGTTAGACTCAGATCGCACCCTCTGTGCAGACTGGCGCATCAGATTATTCTTTGGTCCCAGGGGAAAATACTGTCTATCAGAGCAATGTATATTCCGGGGGTTCAGAATCAGTCTAATAAAATGGTACCTAGTCAATCGTTCTCTGAGAATTGTTTTCATGATAATCAAATGTAAAGGGTTTTATCTCTAAAAACTGTTTCAGCGCTATACAGACAGAAGCCATCTTAGAAAATAGTCTTGATAAGTCAATCCCTGAATGCCGTTCATACAGTTCAGAAGTTCGCTGAACTTCATACAGTTCAGATCACTCAGCACGATGTTCGTGGAATGACTTATCGAGACTATTTTCTAAGATGGCTCCTGTCTGTATACACAAAGTGGACTGTCTTTATAAGGTATCTTCTCATTAAACGGTCTGTACACTTTCAAAGTTGTCAATGCTTCGTTTCGCATGTAGGGATCATCATTATGTTACTGTGTTAGTGTGGGGCTATTTTGAGCCTCTGTTAGTGGTATAAACTAGCGATTTATTTTTACTTAGTCAATGCCCCCATTACTAGCGTTATACGCTAAACAGTTTTTAGAGATAAAACGCTTTACATTCGATTATCATGAAAAGAAAATCTCAGAGAAAGGTTGACTAGGTACTGATGTTTTATTACACTAAAGGTTCATTTTGCGCCGGAGTTCTCCTTTAAAAGTCCTCTTTCATACTCCTAACAATTGTGACCTTAAGACCCCTTTTAAGGGTTAAGATACTCTCTAAATTACATTTTCTTTACTAGGATTTTTTTTTTTTTTTAATTTTAAGAGTAAACACCCACATTTTTCTTAGTATTTTGTTACTAGGAGTGACTCGTTGCATTAAGATTCTTTATGAATACAGGCCCAGGCGTCTTTCTTTCTTAAAAACGTGAACTTAACCCATGTGTTATCAAAACTTTTTCTAATATTTCGTTTTTAGCAGAATAATATAAAGGAGCAATGAGCAATTTTAGGGAGCAATGAGCAGACAGCTGAGTTTATTAAAATAAGAGCCGAAATATAGTATCAAATTTTGAAAAGTGTTGAGCAGTGAGCATTAAAGCAGCAGTTTATACGTTTTTTTTTTTGTGTGTGTGTTCAAAATTTACTAAATTTATATAATGAGCGATACATCATGAATCCATTTTCCAAACCGTGTTTTTGTCTTTCTTGAATCCCTATGGTACACCTATAATAATGGTTTATATTGGGATTATTTTCCAATGATTCAGGTCGTATCAATGTGGTGTAGCCCATACCTGCGTGACTTGTCATAGATATAAACAGAGAGAAGTAGCTCCGGTTACAATTTTATATTATTCTCTTAATAAACGCATGTTTATTAAAGGGGTGATAAACTGAGAAATCAAATTTACCTTGAGCTTTTGACATGTAAGAGGTCATCATATTTTAAGAATATCCTGTAAGTTTCAGAACTGAAAACGTCCTTGTTAGTCCAATAAAAGTTTTTATTGACACAAGCCTCTGCAAACGACTTTAAAAACTTTAAAAGTGGGGAACTATGAAGACAAAGATTATAAAACACCACCCCGCAGAAGAAGATCAACGCCTGCTTCAACACGGCCGGTTTAGCCCCGCCCACCGATTCGCGCATTACACGCATTGCTAGTAACATGCATACATGCCTACCTCGTGATGACAAACTGGCTCGAGCTACTGTGCAGTGCCTGGTTGTGGACCACAGTCGCTGCATAAGCTTCCTCTGGATTCCTGTAGGACTGCATGGATAAACTTTATTTATAATTACGTTCCAGCTGATGAGGGTAAAACATTGTTGTCTGTTCGCTTCAATTCACTGAGGATTGTTTGTAAACAAGACTGGATTTGCAGACCGATTAAGAATAAGAGAACGTGCTGTGCCGTCTATATTGGATCTGACAGGAATTGTGCAACACACGGACTCTGGGTCGAACATGTATGGGCGAATCCGGTTGCCATTTTACAACATTGGACGTTTTTGCCCTATCTAAGATCTCTCCACGCATTGACCAAATTACTCAAAGCCAGCAGCAATCCTGGCTTTATCAAACCCTTTATCACTATTACTGATTGTTTTTAAAATGTTGTTATCTGTACGTGGAAAACTCAAAGGAAAAACATATTGGCCATGATTTCGTGTACCCAAAAAAAGGGAGTCAGACTGTTTTTCTTCAATCCAGAAACTGCAACCTTACCAACTAAAAAGGACAATTACATTTATTCATTTAGCTGATGCTTTTTTCCAAAGCGACTTACAATTGCTATATATATGTCAGAGGTTACACGCCTCTGGAGCATCTAAGTGTCTTGCTCAAGGACACATTGGTGTCTCGCAGTGGATTCTAACCCGGGTCTCTCATGTCAAAGGCATGCATCTTATCCACTGCACCATCACCATCCCAGTATGTATTGGGCAGCACCACCCCGTACGTAGGACAACCTCAGGAGTGCACACGACTTCTCCTAAGGCAGAAGAAGTCTGTCGCAACTCACACCATTTTCTCTGCGTGTCCTCCTGGACCAGGGCTGGCAGGCCATGGTCTGCACTCCAGCCATGAGAACAGTGTCATTCGCTTTGGTACTATTTTCACAAGTAAGGTGTACATTTTCAAAACTCTTAGTGCAAAAATCCAAACTGATCACACTTGTAACGCAGCTAGTCATTCTTTCAAAACCCGATGTAATACTTTCAGTCAGTTGCAAATGTTTTCAGTCCACATAATCATTATTTCAAACACAAGATTATTGTAATATGTAATGAGAACATTTAGTTTAATCACTGAAACACAACAATATGATCTTCTTTCAGTTTAGTTTTAACAATCAGTTCATCCAACAGCAAACAATGCAAGATACATGTTTCAAACCGGCCTTAGAAGTGCTGAAATGAATATGCTACAGTACTGTAAAAGACAGATTACACAGTTTTACTGTAACATTAGGCAATACACTTACAGTAATGAACATTAACATAATCTATCATTTCCAAATATCCAGCATATATGTAATCAAGTGAAGGATCAATGAAGACATCCTCTACAATCATTTAGGCAAATTATAGTATTTTTTTATTTTTCAGATATAATTGTAACATAGGTCTACTTGAGAACAAAACATAACATTTAGTGCACACATAAAAGTAAATTACAGTAATTTGGATCAAGCTTGTCCTGAGCATTTGGCCATAGATTCTCGTCCACATCACAATGAATGTCACTGTATATAGTGGCCAATTGTGGTTACCACTATGTGAAATCAATTAGCTATAACGAGTATTCATCATGTGTGGTTACATGTAATTTAAATATTCATACAAACACATTTATTTCTGTAGTTCTCAAAATCCATATTCTGTATATTGCTGAAATGAAAATCTATAGGTTTACCAAATGATTAATTGATTAACCATTAAGATCTGTTGGATTAAATAATAGACAAAAGTATTAAACTGAACAAAAAGAGATGCAAATCAAAAGTTTGATAGTAAGAGCTTTATGAAAGGCAGTTACTGTGAATGAAACAATAATGTAGATGAAACACTTATTTTGTGTTGTGAAAAGGATACTTTGTGATTGTGTGAATTGTACTAACACAGTTGAAAACATGATGAAATGTTTGAAAAAAAGTGCACTTTTGATGATCTGTTGTGATATTAGCACTAAGAGTTTTGAACATGTACACCTTACTTGTGAAAATAGTACCAAAGCGAATAAAAAAAACTGTAAACAAACATGCTCTGTTATGTAACTGGCTGTATGTGAGAGATAGGATATCAGCCATACATCAATTATAGCTAATACATCAGAAAAATATAATAATTCTGTAACAATTAAATTTGACAATAATTTCAGAAAAAAACCCTAATAAATCAGTGACAATTAAAGGGCGGGTTTACTGCTCTTTTTCTTTGCATGATCGTGTTTATGGGGTGCAATATAACATGTATCCGTGGTTTTTCTTTTTTTAAAAGTCTTATTTTTCATAAATTTCACCTTTATTGTCAGCCGCGCTTTTCCCTGTCCTCTGAACAAGCGGATGACTTCCTGAGTCTATGAAAACACTCCCTCAGAATGACGTAGTGGGCTCAGATTGGTTCGTTTGGGCCGGTGTGTTGTGATTGGCTAAACTGTCGCTCACTGTTGTCCGGAAGATTAACGCCCATGACCTTTACGGGTGAAACGGGCGGGCATGCCAAAGGTGGATACCATAGACGGTGGATACACGTAAATAATGATGTGGAGACTCCAGTATCAGTGAGGCAGAATCAGACCGAGAAAGCCGCGATGAATCGAGTCAAGCAGAACCTCACCACACACGGCTCTTAATAAAGGTTTCTGAATGATAATTTGCTTCATTTTTTAACTTAATACACAATTGATTTACACAATAGCATCTGACTGGCTACGATAGCAACTGACTGGCTACTAATGTTATACTCAAACAGCGTTGGCAGGTTTACGTTCTTGATCAAATCGAAAATAAAGTCATAAAGCATATATATATGAAAAATACATTTACAACATTAGTACTTATACAAAATTCAGGTCCATAATGTTTGTACACGTTTGCTGTAGACACAAAATAGCCAAACTAGTAGCCCATATAAGCCTACAAAGCCAGCGCTGGCATGTGAAAAAAAAAAACACAACGCTACATCGGGAATTATACATGCAAATACATTTAAAATGATGAAGTCTTAGCCTACTTACAGTGTGGCCCAACAACTGCTGACTTTTAACTGCTGGTTTTAAAGCTGGATCTGCTTCATGATGTAGAAACAGTTTCTTGTTTACGTTAATCCAGTGTTTTACTCGTGGAGATTATGGAAGCTGTCTCTCGTAAATGCGCAGCACAGAGAGCTAGATTACGATCGTCAGTTTCAGGAATGTAATCAAACACAAATTGTATCCATTGTTGTCGAAGTATAGTGTCCGTGGGAAGCCCGAAACACAGAAGACCTGACCGCTGCGTGAACACAACTCACTCGACGCATGCCCTTTCCTGCATATTCCGGAGGGAGTGGTTGATGCAAATGTGTGGGTTAGTGACGTACCATAACCCAGATGTAGTCCAAAACGAGTCGTTTTTGTAGGCAATTTTACTTCCTGATTTTTAAAAGACGATATCTCTGCTTACACTAAACTTTCAGTGCTGCAACTTTGCAGATACTCTTCATGCACCAATAGCAACATTACACACTATTTGAAATCAAAAAAGTGAAATGGCAGTAAACCCACCCTTTAAATTGTTTTATTATCAAGAATGTAGTACTTTAAAAAGTGAACAAAAATGCCTCTGAGGGAGGCATTCATATTTGAATATGGAAAATGCTACATGGTGAGTTTGTGAGAAAGTAAATGTTTATTTTTAACTCTGCATTACACAATATGCCCCATCATGGGCGTAATTTCCTATGGGGACAGGGGGGACATGTCCCCCCCAGTTTTCAAAATCCTGTTTGTGTCCCCCCACTTTCAAATCAATTTTATAATTTTGAACTAAAATTAAGTCACCTGTTGTTTCTGTCGTTTCATCACCGATTGTGCCGCAACCGCCGATACATGCTCATTAAAACTTTCAGTGAGCTATTTTTAGAGTGTGCACGCGACGTTCCTGGACGTGGTCGCGCGCATCCACACAGGCTCGGTTCTGCTCATCGGCGGTTGCGAATGCTTTTAAACCATTTATGCGCGAGAAGACAAAAAGAACGCAGCGCGCTGTCATGTCTTCCTGTCCTGATACACACACGACGCGCGCCAGTATCGAGTTCTATTTTGCCGCTTGAACAAACAAAAACACGTATGACAAAATGTCCGTTTTGTCGAGATCCCCACAAGAAAAGTCTTGAATTAGTTAAATAAAATTTTAAACGAAAGTAAAGAGTAGTTTACTTCAGCAAGTTTCAATTCCTCAAGAAGCCTATGGACTAGTATGCAGGAGTGATCCAGCTCTCAGATTTCATCAAAAATAGCTTAATTCGTGTTCTAAAGATGAATGAAAGTCTAACGGGTTTGGAACAACATGAGGGTGAGTCATTACTGACAGAGTTTTAATTTTGGGTGAACTATCCCTTTAAATATACTGTCTTTGTTTCTACATTACAGTGGGAATTGAAGCTCACATTATTTACATTTTTATTTACACACAAAACATTAATGGCTAACATTTTGACTTAATAAAAATATTCTCTAACGTCTTGGCGATCGGCCCCTATAAACAATAAAGACATTTTTCTTATAGGCCTACATATAGCCTACTATTCTTTTTATCAGAATTTATCATTATAATCAAATTATTTCCTGTTTTTTGTATCACCATAGTCCCTAAATGTATACTTCCAGAAAATGGGATTCATATCGAAAACATTTTCCCCCATTGTGTGTCCCCCCACTTTTCAAACCAAAGTTACACCCTTGTGCCCCATGCTGGTTTATGAATTTGGAGAAATCATGAGAAACTTTGATAAAGACTAAGAGTCAATGTTCAATTTCCAGAAATGATTATTTAAAGAAATTCTGGCTCAGAACACAATTTGTATTTTGCATCCTGTTATTTTCCTTTTCAGTAGAATTGCGTGGGGGGAGGGGGTGTTGTGTATTCTTTTTAGTGAATCTTTTTAAAGGTCTCTTTTTACTGAATGTCTGTTACTTCAATGAGCTTCAGGTGTTTTTACACAAATTGAGAACAGTGTCAGTGTCATGTTGTGGCCCGCTCAACACTATGCTATTCGCAGCACTGTGAGTTTGTATTGTCAAAAATTAATAAATAAATAAAATAAATAAAAATCATGATGGTTTCCTTATAATTTTTGCTAGTGTAAATACCTTTCTCACTCACTCTCTCAAGTTACCTGCGTTCATTGTGTTGTCCTGCGTGTGTGTCCCTATCTCGTCTCCGTTAGTGTAATGCGAGCATCACACCGTGTCACAGCGGAACATTCCGGAATGTTCTGAAGCCGCAGACGCACAGCAGTGACACGACTGTCTGCGCCGTTTCTTCACCGCTCCGCTGCCTCAGGAAGGACATCATCGCTCCGAGAGGAAAATGGAATTCGCTTCAGACGGCAGAGGCCCGGATGAGTTGAAAGCAGGGGAGGCTATCAATTTCACAGCGTCACAAAACAGCTCTCCGGGCGCCGGTACGAGCTCCGGCTGACTGACAGACGCGTAACAAGGTGGGGATGTGGAGAATTTATAAATGTTCACCTGTGCCCGTAGAAAAAGGCAACACTTCTGAAAGCTTGCACAAAAAAGCAAACGCTCACGCTCTGGATCAAACAGGTTTTCCTTCCTCCTGTCTTCGGTAAACACAAACATGAACCCGCAATATGGAAGCTTTCATCCACATGAGAAATAAATAAACAAATAATAATGCTTTGATAAATCTTATAATATTACAGTTTTTTTACAATCACTTTGCTACTATTTTCAGAACCTTGATGTCATTTTTCAAAACTCTAGACACAAAACTCAAAACGGTTATCACTTGTGTAACACAGGCTGTCTAATGTTCAAAATATTGCATTGTGCATTCACATCTTTAAAGAGATCTTGCACAATCATTGGTTCAAAAACAATTTTACCGTGAAATACCAAAAACATAACTATATCACCCACACACAAGCAACCAATTGTTTCACTGAGTCATTGTTTGTACAATCATTAAATATTGTAGAACAAAATAGGGGATACTAGGTTTCATTATGGTACTACACATATATACGTATCTCTGTAAAAGTTCTGCAGTTGTAGAGAGAGTGTGTGATATATTGATGCAAAACACTACAGTACAATCACAACATAGGTTTATTGGAATCAAAAATATAAAATATTAGGCTACATCCATGGATATTGTAGACTAATTGGTTCATGCTCCATGCTAATTGGTGACAATGAATCTCTTATCTTGAAACTTTCATGATTTACTGTAAACATGGAAGATTGTGTGTCTGTTTCCATACAACTGCATTAAGAGTACTGCAACAGTTACTTATCATTTTGAGCAGTTGTATCAATAGATAGTTAGATCATTGTAAGGAAATTAATAGACACTCATTTGAAATGTGTGAATTGCCTTTTGAAATAGTAGTACTTTGATGTTAAGTTGTGTCATATTGAACAGGTGATTTATGTTGAATGAACAAATGATCAAAGTTGTATGTGTGTTGTATCCAAGCAATTAAGAAATTGGTTAAAGTTTTGAAAAATTTGCATTTTGATCCTTGGTTGCGAGTTGTGTGTCTAGAGTTGTGAAAAATGACATCAAGGCTCTGAAAATAGTAACAAAGTGATTGTAAAAAACTGTAACAAAAAGTCATAATCATCACGACCATAATTATGTCATACGAATAGTTATGAGATATATATATATATATATATATATATATATATTTTTTTTATTTATTTATTTTTTTTTTCTCAATTTCTAAGTCATAATTTTGCAGCTACTAAGCGATGTAAGATAAAAAAAAATCTAAATTATGACAGCCTACATCAGTTACAGGGGTTAGACAATGAAACTGAAACACTATCAAATATAATGTTGGAGGTTTCACATATGTGCTGCCTGATTGCCGAACATCACTGATTTTACATTCCATCAGTTATAGCAGAGTGTGAAGGTTGAATAGCAGAGCAAAAGCACAGTGGTACATTAAATATTGCAATCCACACAACATAATTGAGTTGGACAAATTGTTGGTGCGCTTCTCGCTGGCTTATCTGTGAACAGGACATGATGTCTAATGTCGGCCAGCAGGAGTAACTGTTTATGCAAGAGGAAGCTGTCTGAAAGGGACGTACAGGTACTAACCTGTATGGAGTGTATCCAAAAAACATAAAGCCGCAGCTACCCAAATCACTATACAATTAAATGTGTACCTTGACTTTCCAGTTTCCACCAAAAAACTGTTTCATGAGTTTCACAAATGGCATGCAAATTTGGCGTGCTGTCTGAGAGGGCTCCGGGCTCTGTATTTGGCTCAAACTCCCTCCAGTATTCCTGGCTGTGGAAGGAACAAGCCAAGAGTAAGTAGTCTGGGTGTTGGAGGGATGCTGAAAAACTGTTAAGGAATGTAGGTGAGTCGACAAAGAAAATATATTTATATATGCTTCCACTCATGCTGATAGGATAGACATGATGATTGTTGATTACAAGTTGATTTGATTGATTATTTGAACATACTTTTCCTGAACTTTGTTTAATAGCTGGGTTTCAGTCACGTGATTATGATGACGCGCTGAATTCAGATGGAGGGCAGGGAGTGAAGAGCGCAATGGATGAGATGGAGGAAAGTCTGTACTGTACTACTTTACACGCTATTACAAGAGAAAGATATAAACAAAAAATCAAATATTTGGTGGACGTGATCCTTACGTTATGAAGAGGAGCGATTTTTCAACTGAATTAATATTTTCCTGCCATTCAAGGCGGTAGATATCAGCAACTACCTCGTTTTACAGACATACTTTGACTTTACAAAGTTCGGAAATGTTACACGTTACACAAACATAGCCACTTAAGTTGTATTAACTCACCTTTGACGAAGTGATCACTACACACACGGGCATTTTCCCATTCGGCTCCTCCCAACTGCAGTCTTAGGTTTGCAAGCCGTTTTTTTCAGAGTTTTTCATTCAATTTCTTGCATTTTCCCCCTCATGAACAACAGCTTTTGGTACACGATAAAAACTCCTTGTGGTTTGATCGATGCGGCAAATCACTTCCTGCCCTCCATTTGTATTTTCGCGCCATGGCAACGCAGTTGCGTGACGTCATATGAAAACAAGCTATGAAATATTGTTTGTTGGGGGCACCACATGGTCAATATTTATGGTCGGGCTGCAATTGCTAAACAGTAGTTACTCGTGCCAATGCCAAATGTCGATTTTAATGGTGCAAATAGTGTATATCTTGGACTGTGGACAATGTAAAACATGATTTGTTCTCTGATAAGTCCATCTTCACTGTCTTTCCCAAATCCACTATAGAAGCCCCAAAGAGGCTTAACACCCAGACTGTTGCTGCCTAGAGACAGAAGCACAGGGTGGAGTGATTGTTTGGAATGCAATATCGTGGCAATCTATATTGTACTTGATGGCCACGTCACTCCCAACAATTCTGGAGGACCATGTGCACATAATGGTTCAAACATTTTATCCTGAAGGGTATGTCTTGTTTCAGCATGATAATGCTCCAATACCCACAGCAAGACTTGTGACAGAATGGTTTTATGAGCATGAAAGTGTAGTTGAACATCTCTCATAGCCTGCACAGTCACCAGTTCTAAATATTTTTCGAGCCCTTTATTTTGGAGGAGCAAGGCAGAAAACTTTTTCATCCACCATCATCACATGGTGACCTGTCCACTGTTCTGGAAGAGGAATGGCTCAAAAGTCAAAATCCCTCTGGTCACTGTGAAGGATTTGTATCTGTCATTTCCAAAACAAACTGATGCTGTATTGTCCTCAAAAGTAGGCCCTACACCATACTGATACATGATTGTGGTCTAAAACCAGGTGTTTCAGTTTCATTGTCAATATTGTTAGCAGGGCCAGATTTACCTCTTATTGTTACATAGCCACATTTACCTGCAGTCTGAACGTCTGATGGATTCCCAAGTCTATGGGATTTTTAATATTGACCAGGCAAAAAGATATTGGTCAGATGAAATCAAATGAAATCAATCAATTTATGATTTTTTATTAACAAAGTTCAAGAGGAGCACGTTCAGATTAACACAAGTTAAGTGCACTCAGCAATCAATGATAAGAGGTATATATTCAGCAATCTCACCTCACCCCATTGATAGTTTAGCAGCATCCCTCCACCACCCCTTCTCCACACTTCCAGTCCTAAACACTTTATAGGGGGCCATACTCTGGGTTCAAGTGACCATTTAACCTGTTCAAATCATGTCCATTATTATTTTTTTTTGTCTTTTACCAAGTTTAATACCATTCTGATTTTTTTTTTTTTAGTTTTTTTTTTCATTTTCAATTTTTCAGTCAAAAATGACCAAATAGCCCCAGATGGATAGGTTATGAATATTTACTGAGCATTCAAAAGTAACATTTACAATTATCATGTTTTTTTTAAATATTAACATAATTAAGAACATTTAAAAAAAACAGATGTTTTGAACGTTAAGAGAACTTTCAGAAATAATGTTTTCATAACTTCATGTAAAAATTTAAAAAATAACTTTGAATACTTTTGTTCGCTGGGTATATACTTCAGATTATTCTAGGTTGTGAATGCTGTTGGATTCCTGATATGCAGTAGGCATGCTATGAGTCAAATGTCCATTCAGTGTCACATGATCAAACACGCGCAGCTCTTCAAACACACAATCCATGAGTGCTTCTGCAACCAGTAGACTGCGGTAGGCATCGCATCACAGCAGTTCTAATTAATATTCCGTCCAGGCTTCTAGAAAAACCCTGATAGGTCTCCAGCAGGCCGGCTATATAGCCAGCTGAAATTATCCAAATCTCCAAACCGCCTCTGACTGTCACTGGAAATAAAAAAAGATCAGCATTTGACATCTTATTTGAATTAAAGGCAGATTCTCGCTGTTGGGGAACAGGAACTGATGTTCCTCTCGATTTTCCACACACAATTCTAGAGAAACCCACTTTTCTCATTACAGCTGTTTGGTCACTGCTGAAACGTGGGTCATCACGTCGTCGAGCTGCATATCGCGGATTCTCCGGCCAGACTCGCGCTGGAACGCTGACTTGCCACATCTGCTCCTGCTATAATGGATTTGCCTGCCGTTAAGAGGCCGCGGGTCTCCGGGGAAACGGCAAAGAGCTTAACGCCGCTCACTCTCTGCTGCTCTGGTGATTTATTTTGATTAGGCTGATGAAGTCTTTGCTGTTGCCAGCCTGGAATAATCGGCGCCCGGTGCCCGGAGGTCAAAGCGAACGGCAAGGCTTTATCCAGGGCTGCAGTGCTCAGGTGGAAAGAGATTCACAGAACACAAAACCACATGACTCTTTAATCTAAACTGACTTCAGCTTCATGAGTGTGATGGAGCCAAATTAACATCAACAAAAAGCACACACAAGTATACTTTAGCATAGGCTACCCTAAAAAAAAAAATAGGCCTAGCCTATTCCTTGATATAGGGCAAACAGTTAAGGTATGGTTGTAACACTTGTAATTTTTAAATGAGTGCTCAAACTTAAAAAACATCCATGTTTGATTACTACAAAAACCACCAATAGAAACACAAGAATTTCACAGTCATTATGAGTTGATGTAAAATGCGTGGTGTGCCTCTGTTACAGTCTACCCCAGTACAGGGGTATGTAACACATAAGTCATAACAATTAAACAAAAAGAGCAAAAATAGCCCTCATTATGCAATATGCTGAAAAATAGGTTTATTGAAACAATCCATATAGGAACAATCCAAAACAATGCCTCTTTCTGTGACTGACCCTAATTTAAATCCACTTTCTTTTTGACTCAGGTGTGTGTGTGTTGTATGTGTTAGTATAATACAGGGGTCGGGAACCTTTTTACCAAGAAGAGCCAAACAAACAAAACAAAATTGAGAATTTTTTCAAAAGAGCCAGAGCAAAGTTTACACTCGTATATTAGACAAATTTGCAACAGTAATATATAATAACAACAGTAGTAATACAGTTTTTACCAACTGCTTAAACACGTTTTCAAAACCAAGTCTCCTTTTTTCAAAACTCTACACACAATTCTCAAAACTGCACACACAAAATGCAAAATGCCTCACATCTCCTTCAAAATGCAACACTGCATTCAAAATGCCATAAACACATGTCAGAATGAAGCATTTGCATCAAATGGCAAACACTTCTTTCATAATAATACATTTTTTGGATATACCATGTAAACACTGCTGTTCTAAATCTAAAGCTCTTTGGTCTTTCATAGGCTTATATCTACATTTTAATATAATGTTCTACAGGGAAAGTAATCTGCTGAGAGTGGTAACAAGTACACCAGAAACGCCAATGCAATGTAGAAACAGAAAATATTTATTAGGCCAAACATTACTGTTGTATACATTAGCATACAACAAAACTATAAACATTTACGTAAACCAAAAGTATATTCTGTGCAGTAGAATACAGTAAATTGTGTGTGGGGTCCCGGTCCAGGAATTGGCAGGGGGAGGGGGGTGCAGTCCCCAGTGCTAAGCTTCATCTCTTCTCCGAGCTGGGTCTGGCCACAATACTTCGTCCACATCACAAGATACGTTTTCTCTGTGCCAAACATCGAGGGAAGTATCTCCTAGCATGGCATATCCAACCTTGGACAGAGGCAACCTCTATGTCCCCACATGCGTCCTCCATTGCCTGGAGAAGCGGCATGCGGGCATAGGGTTGGCGATCATACACTTTCCAGCGCCAGGCTGAGAAGAATTCCTCTATGGGATTTAGAAAAGGTGAATATGGGGGTAGGTACAAAACTACAAATTGTGGATGGGTGGCAAACCAGTTTTGGACCAGAACAGCCCGGTGAAAACTAACATTGTCCCACACAACCACAAATCTAGCAGGCGCCTGATCTGGATCAGGGACAAGCATTGTGTGAATTGCATCCAGAAAAGTGAGTATATGGCCGGTGTTGTATGGACCCAGTGTGGCATTGTGATGGAGGACCCCGTTATGAGTGATGGCAGCACACATGGTTATATTACCCCCACGCTGTCCAGGGACATTGGTAATTGCCCTCTGTCCTATTACATTTCGTCCACGGCGCCTGGTTTTGGTGAGGTTGAAGCCAACCTCATCCACATAAATAAATTCGTGGCGAATTACATGGGCATCCATCTCCAATACTCTCTGTAACAGACAAAATGATATACAGATGAGTAAATATGGTATGTCTGAAGAACTGGAAGTAGTGTTGCATACATACCTCTAGAAAGTCATGTCGCAGATTCTTGACTCTGTCAGAGTTTCTCTCAAATGGCACCTTGTAAAGTTGTTTCATCGTCACTTGGTGCCGTTGGCAGGATGCGTTGAATGGTCGACAGGCTTACAGCATTGATGTTGTTGAATATGGTGTCATTATTCAAGATGTGCTCTCTTATCTCTCGAATCCTAATTGCATTGTTGGCCAAAACCATATTTATAATTGCAGTCTCTTGTACATCTGTAAACAAGCGTCCTCGTCCTCCATGATGTCTTTGCCTTTCCACTCTGTACAGAATTCAAACACAGTATGTGTTCAGCATAGGAACTGTAAACCATTTACAAAAAAAATGTAGTACAGCATGATAACCAACCTCATTCATTCAATGCAGTGCAGTAAATGGATGGCTTAGAGTTACAAATGTTTATGCAATACTATGCAGTCATACGTATTTTACAGTACATTACTATAATGCTAAAATAGTCATTAGATAGTTGCATACCTGTTCTCATTTCTGAAGGTTCGAATAATGGACGCCACTGTAATTCGACTCAAGTTGGGCTGGACTCTCAGACCAGCTCTCTCATGGTCAAACCATGGTTGATTACATGATCAACAAGTGTTGCCCTGAATCTCATCAGAGATGGCTCTTCTTCCTTCTCTTATTTGCCCTCGTCCTCTTCCTCCTCTTCCCCTCCTCCTCCTCCTCGTTGTCCCCTGCCTCTTCTTCCTCCTCCTCCTCCTCCTCTTCCTCCTCTTCCTCCTCCTCCTTCCTCCTTCTCCTCCTCCTCCTCCTCCTCCTCCTCCTCCTCCTCCTCCTCCTCCTCCTACTCCTCCTCCTACTCCTACTCCTACTCCTACTCCTACTCCTACTCCTACTCCTACTCCTACTCCTCTTGCTCTCTGTTCATTGTTAGCATCCATTGTTCAAAACAGGTAATCTGACCTTTGACCTATTTATAGGCCTATCTATACTAAAGTAAAGCAGTGATTGGTTAGTGATCAGTTAAGCAATTAGTGTTTGCACATGTGAGGAGTGTGTCTGTGTGACCTGGTGAATAAGTGTAGCATTTTGATTGGTTGTGTTTGGAAAAGGAAAGCAAGTCACTTCCTGATAGATATTTGTGTTTTAGGTAGAGAATTGTGTGTAGTGTTTTGAAAAAAGTGTTTTATGCAATTGAAAACTGAGTCAAAGCCTGAGAAATAGCTTATGGTTCTGAAGATTTGGCAAGTAGTTTTGCACTTTGAGTGAGAGGTTGCAAAAATTGTGTGACATGAAAAGATTTTGTGTGTAAGCAGTTGGTAAAAACTGTAAACGACTTGCACTGGTTGCAGTTCTGGTAGTTATATAACGTTACAACAACACATTTTCGCAAAAAAAAAAAACAGTTGTTTTTTTGTGTGTGGGGTGGGGTTGACTAGCTTTCGTGAGGCACATAACATACATGCGCAGTATGTTACTATCTCGCTCTATTCCGGAGATTTTAACTAATTTTCGGGCATCAGGGAGACCGGAGACGCTATAAATATGCGGGAGACTCACGGAACTTCCGGGAGACTTGGGATGTCTGTTCACTGACATGCTGGTTTCTAGCACACTGGACGAGAAGCGCAGCACCTCATTTAAAATTAATTTGGCCTTTAGTTGCCAAATGGCTCCATACAAGCAGTTTCATTCAACAATCTCATTGTTTGAGGTCTCATAATCCTCACCACTGGCTTTCAACATTTTGTTCTTTGAAACCTTCCTTTTTTTTAAACCCTGGAAGGCAATCCTCCATCTTTCTTTTTCATTGTCTAGGTTTTCTGTAAAATTATTAAAAATAAACTGTTCTTAGTTGTATGTAAGGGGATGATTGTAAAATCGTAAAATTTGTACTTTATTGTATATAATTTTACAGAACATAGACAAACGGTATAGACAAGCTCAGTTCTATGGGTGCTTTCAAAATGCAAGAAAATACAACAACAACAACATAAAACCCTCATGTTCCCATAACCACCTTGAACAATCACTAAATGTTGAAATGAGTTCCTTTAGTAAAAAAAAAAAATACAATAGCACAAGTACAACCTCCCCCACCCCTGTCAGGCAGTGTTTAGCAAAGCTGTATAAGCATAATGGTTTGAAATTACAGTAGCATGCTAAAATGCATCACATTTTGCCTAGAAACAAACATTTAATCTAATATAAGTTAAATGATTTTATCAAAATGTTTTAAGAAAATGAATCAGTCACACACAGATATCAAGATTTTGCATATGATTCTCAATGACGGTGACAACCAAAACAAAAAACCCTGGGAATCAAGGATGTTTTGTTCTATGAAAGCTACCCATCATGCATTGCAGCATGAAGCATTTTTTTTATTTATTGTCAGCATTTTTGTGAATCATATGCAAAATCTTGATGTCTGTGTGTGACTAAATAGTACGTTTTCTCAAAACATTTTTGTCCAAACTAGCCCAAATAATGCAGTTCCACAAGATTGGTGGTTATAAACTCCAGATACAAACACAAAAGTCTAAACACAATGTTAAATGCCCACTTTATGTTGATATTATCATCATCAACAACAAGGAACTGATGATGAGAGCCAATTTTCTTGGCTTTCTCTGTCACAACAATGGTGTTATTCAAACACACAGTTACAACAGTCAAAGAAAAGCTAGAGTACAAATTATTGGGACCAAGAGCCCAACTAAAGCAAACACTGATCACCACAATGGTGACTTAAAATGAAATAAATATCACCATCTAAACAATGTAAGGAAATTACATTGAAATAAACACGAGTTTTAATTTAATGCATCCTGACAGTGTTTATTTGGTCAAGAAACAGTATAAATTGTCTAAATGAGACCATAAATAATGTTGAAAATGGCCACATTTTCATTTCATTTTCAAGGATCCATTAACGTATTTTCAGACGTCCAGAATACGTCAAAAAAAGACGTCATAAAAACTTTCATTCTGGCCCCTCAGTGGACATCTTTTCAACGTCCGACTTTTGTGACAAAGACGTTGAAAAGATGTCTTTTGGACACCATTTTGCTCAGTGGGAAGTTGAGCTGAGATGCTTCTAAAGTTAGTGATATTCATCACACCTACGTGTTGAGCTTTGCTCCTGTCCTGTGTGCGCACATCGCAGTCCTACATTGCGAAGGATGCAATGTAGCCTTTCCTCCAGCCAATTTGAAAACCGTTTTTTATAAACCCGTATTTCATTGTACCTTATAGTGGTGGGTTATAGCCATCTTAGACCTGTGTCAACTGAAACAGGCCCTTTTTCGAAAGCCTCTGTTCCTTTGCAAACACAGATGCATTTCCAAATGCTCCATCCCTTAGATGGCCTGCAGCCTTTAACCTGAAGTACAGTACTTCAGATCTTGATCCCTCTGTTCTACAGATCACTCTGTGTTCTTGCATTTGAAGGTGCGAAGAATCAGTACATCAGTGCTCCATAGCCAGTTGGGTCTTCAGAGTATCTCTTTTTCACTTTGGAGAAGGACTTGGTCCAACATGTCTCGCTTTAGAAAAAACTGCCTGATCATTAGGTTCCCGAGGGAGCTAGGAAAATATAACCTTGCACCCCTCTTTATCCTCTTGGACCTAATCTCTGGTGCAACTGCATTGCAGAGACCGCCCCTGAGCCACCAGAGGCAGTGAATTACAACTTATGTATATACAGTTCTCCTGTTCGCATGGTCTCTACTAGAGGGTAGGGACATGCTCGCTTTCGGTCAACGAATTGTGCCTGGAGTTCAACCTACAAGCGCAGCCCAGGAGGAGGCAGACCCAGCCCTGGCTTTCTCTGTCCGTCCAGAGAGGGAAGGCTGTTTCCAAGCAAAGGTTGCATACTGATGGTGGCTGCCTTCAATTTGGTGAGATGCTCATTTTCTCTTAGGTGTTATAGAGCTCCTTTATAATGAGTGTGTGCTCCACCTGCGCATTGATTAAATGCTTTGCTGACAGATTCAAGAGTTGGGGGCTGGGCAATACCTAGTTTGAACTGCTGCTTCCGTGGGCTCCCTTCTCCTGAAGCCAGTTTCACTATAAGTGTCGGCTTGCAGTGCCATTCCACTCCTTTGGACTTGATTTGTGCGCCTTCTACTCGAGTTGAGTTCCCTTAACCGAACCCTGTTGAGTTCCTCCACACCCCTCTGACATCGGACATCCGGAACATCTGGTGTTAGGCCTACCACTCGTAAGCAGTGTGGAACCTGTGTTAGGCTGGGTTCATATTTGCAGTCCCTACGGTGACCCCACATGTGTTCTCTTCCACAATGCGACTCCCTTCGGTGAGCCTGTGTCTTCATAGCCTGGAGCCACACCAGTGACATTCCATACGCACAGCCTGGTTACCCGCCCAATTCATGTGTATTCTCCACGTTACTTCCCTTGGTTGGATGTGGCTTCCACAGTGTCCCTTCCTACAATGTACAGGGAAAGCTTTCCCAGTGGTCCTGTAGGAACAGCAGTGACTTCCCTGGCCTAAGCCCTGTCCTTCCCCACCTTAAAGGCTTAAATATCTTTATCTGTTTTTACCCTTCTAAACCAATACATAGTTTCCTCTTCATTTTTTTGATTATCATTTTTATGTAATACAAAGACTGGAAGGTAATCACTGATATCATTTATCATTAGTCCGGTGACTGTATCACTTTCTAATTCATTGAAAAAAAAAAAAAAAAAACATTGTCAATTAATGTATCACTATGGTTTGGACTGTCTCAGGCCACCACACGCCGGATCTCTAGCTCTCTCTGCACTGGCCGCAGAGACAGTGTGGGGCCTGTGGTTTCTCCTTCAGAGCCCAGAGATCCCTGCCCCCTTCTCACACTAGTGCTAAACATTACTTTGCTCACATTTGCTTTCACTCTCTTGTTTTCATGACCAAGTTCAAAACAGTTAAAGACATTAAACATCTGCTGAAATGCTGTTTGTGTTCATGCACTGGTTTAATGTCAACATACTGAAAATATTGCTGTCTATCTATCTGTCTGTAAATCTTAAAAAGCCCTAGCAACCACCTAGCAAATTGTGTCTGTCTAGTAAATAGTAGTACATCTAAAAGCATTCAGTTTGCATCTACTCATCTACTCTTTAAACTACCCACATATCCACAAGGCCTTAATAAACTTCACATGTCTTCAGCATCATATCAAATCACTATCTATGCAACTTATTTTTATTTTATTTTTTATGTTGTTTACCATTTGTTCCATGCAGCTTTAGCTAGGTTAGCTAACACAAAAGCTCACACCTCACGGTTCATCAGTGCCAACCTGGCCTGCAACAAATTCAAAAATCAACTGGTTAACATCATGCCCTACGAGTCCATGCGTGTCTGTCTGCAGCCAATCAGATTTGAGGGCTCCGATTACATCAACACCAGCTTTATTGATGGATACAGGTGAGCAGAAAAGTCTAGATCTGTCTGTTTGTGCATGTGAATGTAATGGTAAATGTTTTTCCTCTCCCACTGTATCATCAGGCAACAGAAGGCTTACATTGCAACACAGGGCCCTTTAGCCAAAACCACAGAAGACTTCTGGAGGATGCTTTGGTAACATAACTCAACCATCGTAGTGATGCTGACCAAACTCAGAGAGAAGGGCAGAGTGAGTAATTGGCAAATGCTTGTCCACACATCTAAATCTGTATCACAATCAGACTAAATGTTGTCTTTGTGTGTGGGCTAAATGTTTGTTCTTGCAACTGGACATGTGCAAATTGGGGATACCTACTCTGTAAAGAAAAAAAAAGGTTTTTGTGAAATACATTGAAACTAAAAACATGAAAATGTTCACTCAGAGATAGCTAGTGAATTTAACAAATATTTGCAAAGAGATGGTAACACATATTTTAAAGTAAAACATAATAATATTTAAATTAATTTTCTGGAGCCAATTATTAAAAAAAACATCTATATTAGACCTCAGGGTTCTATAAATACAACTTAAAAAAATAATTGATAATTAATTAATTAATTTTCAAAAAAGAAAATTAATAATTTTATTTTTTGTCCTCACAATTTCAATAGTTAAACATTCAAGTATATCATCCACCACCATGGTCATATTTTAAATCATTTTAAAACCATAATTTAAGTCTACAAACACCCCTAAGGCTACACCCCCACCATGCTTATTTCTTCTGCTCTTATAAACTGAGTTATAAACTCATAACCTTAAAGGGATAGTTCACTTTGAAATTAATTTTTGATAAGTTTTAGCTTACCTCAAGGGCATACAAGATGTAGGTGTCTTTGTTTCCCCAGCATTTTCAATTTTGACATTTTTTGGTCAAATCGTTGTCGTCTGTCAGTCATATAATGCAGGTCTATGGAGCCCACCTCAAAGAGCATGCACAGAGAAGTGAGAATTAAACATGATTTATGTACGTACGTCACACATAGTTTACATGGAGATTTCTGAAATTTTTCATTTTTTTCCTACTTCCGCTAATTTCATTTCGCTCCTGTAGTTAGTCTGAGATAGCGGCCTATCTTTCAGTTTTCCACCGGCCTGAAAACAGCCGGCCAATCAACGAACAGAGGGCGGGCTGAGAGCCGTGACGTAGGCGCTAAGCACCGAGTTTTACATTGTAGGCTAGAGAAATCGAAAACTGAAACGACCGCAGAAATGGGAAACAAGACAAGGGATGCAATTCGCCCTGTTATGGAGAACATTCCGGAGTTTTTCAAACTGAAGCAAAAGTCGTTTACAGCCATGTTCACTCTGGTATTTCACTCGCATCATCAAGTGTTTACAGCCAGGACCGGCGCTTGCACTTCTGCTGCTCTAGGCGAAAACAATTTTGCTGCCCCTTTTATTTGCAACGTATACCAGCAACAACCAGCATGCTTGGCCATTATGTAGCTTGCACAACGCAATTCTCTCATCAATACAGATGCAGCCGTTTTTATTTTTGCAAATCATTATAACAAGGAGAAATATTAACACTTCAAGCTTTGACATTTAGGCTACCCAATTTTTCCAGGCTAATTGTAGTAATGACGGATCAGACCTGTTTGGCCATAACTATATGCATACCTATAAGGACATAACTTACCCGCATTCAACGTCAGTTCTCTGTCTTTTACGGCCATGACAAGAACGTCACTTCTCCTCTGCTGTGAATGCTTCTGGCGTGCTCTTATTATCATATTATTATTATCATAATAATAACAACAATCCACCATATTTCGTTTCGACATCCTGCTGCATTAGTCCCAGATATGTGATTCATGAACAATCTGTTCATTGCGTATGTCACGTCACGTGAAAAATGAACGTAAGACTTCGGAAGGTAAAGCGATTATTTAAGTTCCCTGCAAATCATTTTTACTGCATTATGATTTCTTAATTCAGAATATGATCAACATTGCGTAGGTGGATGTGATCGGGGAATTTGGTTGTTAAAATTATAACATTAAGCCACTTAAATAAACAAAATGACTCCATGCGTCCTGTAACTCTTTCTGACACACTAGCCTAGCTTAGCACAAACACTGGATGTAAATGGTTGCAGTAGCATACTAATCCCAAATAAGTGACAAAATAACTTAAACATTTACATGTTGTGATTTGTATAGGCTAGTGACAGAGTGTACAAATAACAAGGTCATATGAGACACAGCCATCTTTTAACTATATATATATATATATATATATATATATATATATATATATATATGTAATGGAATTATCTAACATTAACTGTATAGAGGGAATGCGCATGACATCACCGTCCTGTCACGTGCCTGCAGTTACTCATAGTGAGTGGCAAAAAGACTGAGCGGCTGTATATGTTTTCAGCGTGAATGCCGCCAAAAACAAACAGAACACATATAGAGTGGGAAAGAGCTTTGCCATTGACTGTACAACTAGATTTGACAAAAAATCTGAGGTTTATTTTTACAGACTATTCTATTTTGCTATAGAAAGAGGAGCAAATGGATCGCTGCAATTCACAGAAACAACTGGACTCCAGTCAGTGAAAGGTGGATTTGCAGTTATCATTTTGTGTCAATATGCTGAATTTAGCTGTAAAACCATACCCATATACAGTATTTTGTATTGTTATATATTATATATATATATATATATATATATATACAGCTATGGAAAAAATTAAGAGACCACTGCCAAATCAGCAGTTGCTCTGGATTTTTTATAAATAATAAATCCAGAGCAACTGCTAACTGCTGTTATATCTGCTGTTATAGCTATATAGCCTATATATCATCATATCGTCCAGCCCTAAAACTTTATAGTTTTTTTTTGGTCATTGTTTATTAAGAAACATCCAATAATGCAGAAAATGCAATGATAAATATTTAATTGATGAGTTGTTAATATATGTATATATATTTTATAATATAAATAATAAATGTATATATATTTTATAATATAAATAATAAATCCAGAGCAACTGCTGATTTGGCAGTGGTCTCTTAATTTTTTCCATAGCTGTATATATTAGACATATATTAACAAATCATCAATTAAATATTTATCATTGTATTTTCTGCATTATTGGATGTTTTCTTAATAAACACTGACCAAAAAAAACTATAAAGTTTTAGGGCTGGACGATATGATGATATAGGCTATATAGCTATAACACTGATATAAGTGATCACCCGGATTTAGACCTTCCTATTGTCACGGTTCACAAATTCATTGTGTTCTTCATGTCTCGTGTCTTTGTTGTTATACGTGTGTGGGTGTGTGAGTAGAGGGCGTGGTCAGCCCATCAGCGCTGATCAGCGCGCAGCTGGTTTCACTTTCTGTCACCAGCTGTAGCCCATTCGCTTGCCTATTTATACTCACGGTTTTGTCTTCTCTTTGTCAGATCGTTGTTTGGTGTTCTTGTTGTGTGTTCCTGAGTTCCGGTTGACGTCCCGTCCTTATGCCTTGATTCTCGTTCCTGTTTCTGGTCGTGTCTTCGTCTCCGTGTCTGGATTACTCAAGTCATCATTCTCCGTCATCTCACCATCATCATCACTCTGTTGGCCATCGACGTCCCTGCGCTGCACCCTGTGTCTATCTTTGTTCTGGACAATTATTAGAATAAATTGAGTTACTTGCATATTGCTTCCTTGCCATCATTTGCCGTGACAGAACGATCTGACCGTCAATATGGAAGCAGCAGGTGAATCGCCAGCGTCTCTTCAAAGCTTCGTCGACAGCAGCATACAGAGGATGGATTCCTGCGAGAGAAACATTAACGACACAGGGAGAGCTGTTCAAGCTCTTGTAGCGCAGGTGTCCGAGCTCACCCAGCAGCTCCAACTTCTGCGTGTTCCCACTGTGCCCCCCACGCCGCCGGTTCCCCTCACACCACCAGCGATCCCTTCCCAGATGGAGCCCCGACTACCTGTGCCCGAATTATACTCAGGTGAGCCCAGTTTCTGCAGAGCGTTCCTCACTCGGTGCTCCATGCACTTTGCACTTCAACCCAGAACCTTCAGTACTGAACAGTCTAAAGTAGCGTTTGTTCTGACGCTGTTATCTGGGAAGGCGGCGCTGATGGGGGACGGCGGTGTGGGAAACCAAGACCCATGCTGTGCTTCGTTCCAGACACTCGCCGCTGAGATGAAGCGAGTTTTCGATCGGGCGGTGGCTGGGAGAGAGGCGGCTGAGAATTCTTGCTGATCTACGTCAAGGAGACAGGTCCGTATCCGATTTCTCCATTGAATTCAGGACATTAGCGGCTGAGTGTCACTGGAACGAAGAGGCGCAGTGGGACATGTTCCTGCATGGGCTGGCTGACCGCATCCAGAGAGAGATTTACACACTGGATTTACCTACATCTCTCAATGGACTTATTGATCTGGCTTTAAAAGTGGACGCTCGTGTGACCAGAGCTGAAAGAAGAGGTCTGCCCAGCCGGCTGGCCAGTGGTGCTGAGAGTCAGCGGGTCAGCGGAGCGGATGCGGTCAGCGCCACTTACGATCATGAGCCCATGCAGGTAGGGCGAGTCTCGGCTTTCCCGGGAGGAGAAGGAAAGGCGGAGATCCCAAGGGCTATGCCTTTACTGTGGAGGGACTGGTCATCATGCTTACAGTTGTCCGGTAAAAGGCCAAGCCCGATAGTAACTATGAGGCTACTATCGGGTGGGGACTCTCCGCGAGAAGACCTCATCAACATCTACGCTCCTCCCGGTAAGACTTAGATGGTCAACACACACCCAGGACTGTCGTGCACTGTTGGACTCGGGAGCCGAAGGTAATTTTATGGATTATTCGTTTGCACTCAAGTTTCATGTTCCCATCAAGCCGCTCACACACAAGATTCCAGTTAATGCACTCAACGGTCAGGATCTCCCTACAATTGAATTCACCACTGAAACCATCACTCTCATCACTTCTGGAAATCACACGGAAAGACTGTCATTTTACATCATGGACTCACCTCTGGCACCTATCGTTCTCGGACACCCATGGCTCGTTCAACACAACCCCCGTGTAGACTGGCAGCAGTGCACTGTCGTGTCATGGAGCAGTCAATGTCATGAGTCTTGTCTTGTGTCTGCCTGTTCGTCTGTTTCTGTTCCTATGTTGCAGGAGGAGACAGTGGACTTGTCAAACGTGCCCGCAGAGTACCAAGACCTGAAGGAAGTGTTCAGTAAGTCTCGTGCTGCTTCTCTTCCTCCGCATCGTCCCTATGACTGTGCTATAGATTTATTGCCAGGTAAGTCTCCGCCCAAAGGCAAGTTATATTCGCTTTCTGTTCCAGAAAGGGAGGCTATGGAGAAATATATTTCTGATTCTCTAGCAGCCGGATTCATCCACCCTTCTTCGGGGGCGGGGTTCTTTTTTGTGGGGAAGAAGGACGGATCTCTGCGACCTTGTATTGATTACCGGGGGTTGAACAACATCACGGTAAAGAATACCTATCCGTTGCCGTTGATGTCTTCAGCCTTCGAGAGGTTGCAGGGAGCGTCGGTCTTCACAAAATTGGACTTACGTAATGCTTATCATTTGGTCCGCATCAGGAGGGGGGATGAATGGAAAACCGCTTTTAACACCCCCAGGGGGCACTTTGAATATTTGGTTATGCCTTTCGGGCTGTCCAACTCCCCAGCGGTTTTCCAGGCACTGGTCAATGACGTGCTGCGAGATATGGTCGATCAGTTCATATATGTTTACCTGGATGACATATTGATATTTTCTTCTTCTCTCCAGGAACATGTGCAGCACGTCAGACGAGTGCTTCAGAGACTGCTAGAGAATGGGCTTTTTGTTAAGGCGGAGAAATGCGCTTTTCATGCACAGTCTGTCCCTTTTCTAGGGTACATCGTCTCGTCTGAGGGAGTACGCATGGATCCTGAGAAGGTTAAGGCTGTGGTGGAGTGGCCAAATCCAGATTCCTGTAAGGCCCTACAGAGGTTTCTGGGGTTCGCTAACTTTTACCGGCGTTTCATTCGCAATTTCAGCCAACTAGCCGCGCCTCTGACCGCCTTGACCTCCCCCGAACTCCGTTCAGGTGGTCAGACGCAGCCCAGACTGCGTTTGCCAAACTCAAAGGCCGTTTTGTTTCAGCCCCAATCCTTGTTTCCCCTGATTCCTCACGGCAGTTCGTGGTGAAGGTCGATGCGTCAGAGGTGGGGGTAGGCGCAGTGTTATCCCAGCGTTCTCCCTTAGACGATAGGATGCACCCGTGCACGTTTTTTTCTCATCGTTTATCTCCTGCTGAACGTAACTATGACATTGGTAACAGAGAGTTGCTGGCAGTCAAGCTAGCATTGGAGGAATGGCGTCACTGGTTGGAAGGGTCGGGAGTACCTTTTATTGTCTGGACTGACCACAAGAATCTGGAATATATTCAAACTGCCAAAAGATTGAACTCCAGGCAGGCTCGGTGGGCACTTTTTTTCGGTCGTTTTGATTTTTCTCTCTCATTCCGCCCGGGTTCCAAAAATATAAAACCCGATTCTTTATCGCGCATTTTGACCGTTCCGAACGCCCGTCTACTCCCGAGTGCATTTTACCCGAGAACCTATTTGTCTCCACACTCACATGGGAGCTCGAGTCGAAGGTCAGGACGGCCTTAGAAGGGGTAACGCCTCCGCCCGGGTGTCCACCGAACTGTTTATTCGTGCCGGAGAGATTACGGTCCGACGTCGTCCGGTGGGGGCATTGCTCCAGTGTGGCTTGTCATCCAGGAGTCAGTCGTACTAAGTTTTTAGTCAAGCAACGATTCTGGTGGCCACTTATGGCTCGTGACGTTCACAGTTTTGTTTTGGCTTGCTCAGTTTGTGCCACTGGTAAGACTTCCAATCGACCCCCTGAGGGGTTACTTCAACAGCTGCCAGTCCCTTCGAGACCCTGGTCCCACATTGAGCTAGATTTCATTACCGCCCTCCCACCCTCCCAGGGGCACACGGTAGTTTTGACCGTGGTGGACCGGTTCTCGAAGGCGGCCCATTTTATTCCCTTGCCCAAATTACCCTCAGCCAAGGAGACAGCGTTGACCGTCGTAGACCACGTCTTTCGCTTACATGGCCTCCCGATAGACGTGGTTTCCGACAGAGGACCCCAATTTGTGTCCAAATTTTGGCGAGAGTTTTGTAAATTGCTGGGGGCGACTGTCAGTCTGTCCTCAGGGTTTCATCCCCAGAGCAATGGTCAAACTGAGAGAGCCAACCAAGATTTGGAAAGAACGTTGCGATGTTTGGTTTCCAAGAATCCTTCCTCATGGAGTCAGCAACTCTCAATGGTGGAGTACGCCCACAATACGTTACCAGTGTCATCTACGGGCCTATCTCCGTTTGAGTGTAGTGTAGGTTACCAGCCACCAATTTTTCCTAGTCTGGAGTCCGAAGTCGCGGTCCCCTCCGCCCACGCCTTCGTCCAGAGGTGCCATCACACTTGGACTAGAGCCCGTGAGACTCTACTCCAAGTGGGAGCACGCACCAAGGCCAAAGCCGATCGCCACCGGCGGAGGCCTCCCGTATACGTCGTCGGTTCCAAAGTGTTGCTTTCAACCAAGAACATTCCTCTTCGATCCGTCTCAAATAAACTTGCTCCCAAATTTATTGGCCCGTTTGCTGTCACCAAGATCGTTAGTCCGGTGGCAGTCCGCCTCAAACTTCCTCTGGCGTACAAGAGAATTCATACCGTGTTCCATGTATCCAAAGTCAAGCCCGTGTTTTATTCTCGCATTAATCCGCCAGTCCCGGTTCCCCACCGCCGCGACTCGTAGATGGGGAACCATCCTATTCGGTCAATCGTATTCTGGACTCGAGACGGAGGGACGCGGATTCCAGTACTTGGTGGACTGGGAAGGTTACGGTCCGGAGGAGAGAAGTTGGGTACCTGCTAGAGACATTCTGGATCACTCTCTTATTGATGATTACCATCGACAGGTAAGAGAGTCTGGGGACGCCAGGAGGCGTTCCTAGGAGGGAGGGTACTGTCACGGTTCACAAATTCATTGTGTTCTTCATGTCTCGTGTCTTTGTTGTTATACGTGTGTGGGTGTGTGAGTAGAGGGCGTGGTCAGCCCATCAGCGCTGATCAGCGCGCAGCTGGTTTCACTTTCTGTCACCAGCTGTAGCCCATTCGCTTGCCTATTTATACTCACGGTTTTGTCTTCTCTTTGTCAGATCGTTGTTTGGTGTTCTTGTTGTGTGTTCCTGAGTTCCGGTTCGACGTCCCGTCCTTATGCCTTGATTCTCGTTCCTGTTTCTGGTCGTGTCTTTCGTCTCCGTGTCTGGATTACTCAAGTCATCATTCTCCGTCATCTCACCATCATCATCACTCTGTTGGCCATCGACGTCCCTGCGCTGCACCCTGTGTCTATCTTTGTTCTGGACAATTATTATAATAAATTGAGTTACTTGCATATTGCTTCCTTGCCATCATTTGCCGTGACACCTATATTGTATTTATATAAAGCGTTCACAGGCAAATTTGATTTGCAAATTTGCAAAAAAAGAGTTTTTTCTTGATTTATAAACACCAAGAATTTTGTTTTGAAACTTTTGTTTTGTAAAAAAAATATGGCACATAGTCACACTAGTGGTGTTCCCAGTCAAAAATGACCGGCTTATAAAAAAATAGCTTATAAATCACTCATTATACCATATTTTCACCCAATCTTTTTGTCAACTTGTTCTCTTTCAATTAGGACTGGTTTTATATTTCTGTTTGCATCTGATTAATCGTGGGCCTCATTTATCTGAGAGTAGGCATGGTCAAAATGGTCACAATGCCCGACCATTGAAAGTGAATGGGAGAGACTGAAAATAACAGAACTATTTAGTTTTCAGGAGCATGTTCATTATTTTCATGTACACATATGAGCATGTGTGCTTGCAAACATCAAGCCCTTGGACCTGTGTATGTATCGATACATTTATACACGCACTACCCAGACAAACACACACGTTAAAACACACAAACTTTTTTGAGTATTACACACATTCTTTTCCACAGAGAGATTTGATCCTCCTCACTAGTTTCTGAGTCAAAAATCTGATGAATTACATCATGTGCAGAGAGCTGCTTTGCCATTGTGCTGCCACAAATGAATGACAAGCAAGGTGCTTGCATTTATATATGCCTGTGCTATCACATGATGTATATTTGTAAATATTGTCTAGTTCTGTGTGAGAACCAAGGCGGTAATCCATCGACCGGAAGTTGAAGCCTCGCGGAAGCTGCCATCTTGTAGCAGAACTTCACTTGCGTTAGCATTTCCATTGACTCCCATTCATTTTGGCATCACTTTGATAGCGAATAACTTTACATCTGAGCCGTTTGAAGACCCCATTTGTTCATTATTTATTTCTAAAGAAACATGACAATGTATAAAATGCTTCATTACATTGTAGCTTATGTTATGACCTCGTAGAAGCAGTTTTTTGTAAAATAGGCTAACGATTTCGTCATAACCACGCGACTCGAGGAGAGGCTCACGGGCAATCGGGGAAACGTGGAGGCAAAATGACAAAATAATTAATCAGAATACCTAGCAAAAGTTTCTCCTGCTCCTAGCTCATGGACAGCTCCTACTCAATCTCTGCCTCTACAGTTTCGGAAGGGAATGATTCAGATTTCTCATGCCACAGCCACTAGAAGACAGACGGGTTGTTGACGTCACTTCTATGTCGTCAATCTCAGTTTGAGTCGGTTTGAGTCTGCGCGTCAGGAACGGAAGTGCTAAAAAAAAAAAACGCTAAAAATGGGCTTCACTTGTCTCAATGGAGTTCCAATGAGATGGCTCTGTCCATTTCATATACTGTCTATGTTGAGAACCTCACAGTTCCAAAACAAAATGTCATAAAATTGTGTCTGGAAGCTGTGATGAAACAAGAACATGAAAGAAAGATTCTTTGAAGCCGGATCACTGCAGTCACGACCAGTTTGTGTGTGTGTGTGTGTGTGTGTGTGTGTGTGTGTGTGTGTGTGTGTGTGTGTGTGTGTGTGTGTGTGTGTGTGTGTGTGTGTGTGTGTGTGTGTGTGTGTGTGTGTGTGTGTGTGTGTGTGTGTGTGTGTGTGTTTGTGTGTGTGTGTGTGTGTGTGTGTGTGTGTGTGTGTGTGTGTGTGTGTGTGTGTGTGTGTGTGTGTGTGTGTGTTTGTGTGTGTGTGTGTGAATGTCAGATAGATAAATGTATATTAGATGCAGGTTAGGGTAGGATAAAATTTCTCTCTGTGGAAAAGAATGTGTGTAAGTTTGTGTGTTTTAACGTGTGTGTGTGTGTCTGGGTTGCGTGTGTATAAATGTACCGATACATACACAGGTCCAAGGGCTCGATGTTTGCAAGCACAAATGCTCATATGTGTACATGAAAATAATGAACATGCTCCTGAAAACTAAATTGTTCTGTTATTTTCAGTCTGTCCCATTCACTTTCAATGGTCGCCCATTGTGACCATTTTTGACCATGCACTCTCAGATAAATGAGGCCCACAATTAATCAGATGCAAACAGAAATATAATACCAGTCCTAATTGAAAGAGAATAAGTTGAACAAAAAGATTGAATCCAAGATTGGGTGAAAATATGGTATAATGAGTGATTTATAAGCTATTTTTTTAAGGCCGGTCATTTTTGACTGGGAACACCACAAGTGTGACTATGTGCTTACAAAACAAAATTCCTGGTGAAACATTAGAGTAGACTAGTGTGATGATAAGTGGCCTTTTTTTTTCTTTTTTTTCATATTTCCAGATTTACTCAAAATGTTTTACTCAAAAAATGAGATGCCTACTCTCAGACAAATGAGGCCCACGATTAATCAGATGCAAACACCACTGACCGGGAACACCACAAGTGTAACAAGGTAACACAACTCCCACAAAAAAATAAGAAAAGTTTAAAAAAACAAATGAGATTTAAGTTATACCGTTTGGAAACAAAGTCACAAAGTTTCAGTCCAAAGCGATAACATTAACTAGTATTTTCGTTTCGTGGTCAAATTGACCCGAACACCACATGAGGGTTAATGATCAAATAATAATGTCTAAATGAAGTATAGCATTATTTACAAACCAGTTATTTAAGAGTTGTCAGTCATTCATAAGATCACTTAGAAAGTGTAAGTAAATGCAGTTAATACGGGTAGTTATAAAGCATTTAGTAGTGGTCAGTTAACTATGTTGTGAGCTCATCTAAAGTGAGGATTATTCATGCTTTGTAAAGCATTTATAAAGGAGATTTAAAGACTCGATCAATCTTCTAAATAGTAAAATGTAACAAACACAACCTGTGATACAGAACATAGAAATATTTAACAGCCTTCAAATCTCCTTTATAAATGCTTTACAAGGCATGAATAGTCCTCACTTTAGATGAGCTCACAACATAGTTAACTGACCACTACTAAATGCTTTATAACTACCCGAATTAACCCTGAATACAGCATAAATACATGTTAACAAACCATTTATTAACACAATAAGTACCATCACTATATGTCTGAATAATACGATGTATGAATGTACATTTAAATAGTTTATTAATCATTTACGTACACGCTCTACGTAATCTTATGAACCACTAAAAACTCTTAAATAACTGGTTCATAAAAATGCAATTCTTCATTTAGAAATTATAAATTGATCATTAATAAAGGATGAAAATACAATTATTAAACAAATTATAGATGTGCTTTCAAATCAAGAAGAAAGCATTTATAGTGTATTTATAAACTGCTTATTCATTTCTATTAATTCTTTATGAATGATGAATTAACTGTTTACTCATGCTTAACTAATGATTATTAGTGTGTAGTTATTATAAGGTGTTACCGCATTTTTTAATTAAACATAAGAAAAAGCATCTGATACTCTGATCAACGTGGATATGTTTGCATTATCGCTGCAGTTCGGCATTTTAGTGAAGTTACTTCACATTTATTTACATATTACGTAATACAATACATTGCTGAAAATCAAGCATTACCATATTAAACGTGAACAACAGTGACAGTGTCTAATTTAATCAGAATTACAACTTTATTTTTTATTATAAAGCAGCTCTCCCGTGTTTTCATGTTTTCACTCGCATAGCCTACATCTGCCTGCGACCGACTGAACAGGAGAAATTACGTTTTCCACCTGAAAGAAGGCAGAGCCTCCGCCACAACTACCTATTCCCTAATTGCCAAGGACCAATGGAAGTACAAAGGTGTTTAGCAGCCGTATTAACTGTTTTTGGAAAGTTCGCTTTGGCAAGCTGTTTCGAACTCCTTTGTTTTCATCTGATTTTGTTCAAAATGACGTCACATCGTTCTTCAATTCTGCTTAAAGTATTTCGTGGCCTTTAGGCATCCTTTTTATTTTTGCCAAATGGCAGAATATGAATGCAAACAACAAATCAGCTTAAAATAGACAATAGTAAAATAGAAATTTTAAACCATCCACCCCCCATCCTGACATCAAAACATGCTTAACTGAAAAACCCAACAGAATGCAAATGTAGATATGCACAGTAAAATCCTGAATGTGTCAGAAGGATTTTCTGAAAAACTGTGACCTAATGCAAATAAAATAAAAAAATACCATTGTGATTTTTTTACCCTATTGCAGTGTTGAAGTATTTAGCAATTTAGTCCCATTGATCACCCATGCCCAGAGGAGAGAAGGAAGGAAACGCATATGCATAACACTTACATTTTTTAATAGAATTCATTTATAACAAATGGAACTTGTGTCAGCAAAGTACAGAAGGACGGCTTCTCATACAGATGTGTCTTTTCACCAATGTCATCTAAGTATGAAAATAAAAAGCACTCCATTCATTCAGAGGAAAAAAAATCAAATCAAAAAACATTTTACATTAACAACTAATTAGAGGTAATTTTATGATTATTTTTTAACAAGCCATTTTTTTTCTTTACAACTGAATTGAATTAATTTCAGTCTATGCATCCAGATGTGAGAGTAACAGGGAGCTTAGAAACACCACGTGCACGTTTGCGTTCGTGACGCTTCAGTCTTTCAACCGGCTGAACGGGGAAGAAGTGACACTTAGTAATCACCTGCTAAAGATGCTCTTTTCACAACCGATTAGCTTTTTCTTAATCTTTTTTTTTTCTTTTTCTCTTTTTACTTGGGTAGTCTCTTTTTTGTGTTATTTACATACACACCCAGTGAAGTTTGAAGGAGATTTGTACAGTTCGGTTCAAGTAAAATCCGTAATGGGTGCGGAATCAGTAGGGCAGTGCATAGAGATAAAGAGATACAAAGTGCAATTCTTCCTACTCGCCCCCACTGCAGTTGAACTCATGCATATTCAAATAAGATCCAGAACAGTGAAAGAAAAGCTGATGTGTAACAGATTTCACATTGAAGCGATGAACACTAGGTGGTGCTGAAAGTTACATGAGGCTAAGCAACAGCTGCTTGTTGCTTGACATTGTGACCCAAGTGAGACAATGAAAACATTTGAAATGAACAACAAAATAAGCAAAAACGTTAATTTCGGACTGATAACAAATCGCTTTATCTATTCGAAACAAGAAAGAGGGGAGGGGGAACTGGGGGAAAAGCATCTGGAATGCACATCCACAAAGCCAGTGAGGTTGTAAAGTGTAAAATAATAATATTCTTGTCTCAGAATTTGCACATTAAAATACTTTGTAGCTTATCGCCTAGAGCTCTTCAGGATTTTCAGAATAACTTGGTTCTTTGAACAAGAGGTTTTGAGGTTCATTTTCCACTGCAGAAAATTTGCAAAGATGACGGGACATTTGATGCTAAAGCTTGGCCTTTAAAAAGACAGAAAGTCATTAATTTTTCCCAGGATTCTGCTTGTGCCATTTGGGAACTCAAAAGTTTATAATGAGTAATAAAAAGAAATGATTTAACAGTACCGGGCCTGGCGGTTATCGAACGATTTTCTTTCTTTTCGTACACATGTCGTTTTTTTCTTCTTCTCTGTGACTATTTAAGGCCACAGAAAATAAACAGTAATGATGGAATTACGTATTTGCATATATAATTTCATACAATATAAATCCGTACGCGTGGGAAATCAATCGATATATACTCATAGTCATACATGAAATAATGAAACTATACACGTTGTTAAATGAATATCGTAAAAAAAGAACAGGCATAAATATAAGGCACTCTAAATGCAAAATAATGAACACGTGGATGTCTTATGGCCTAACAGATGCACGACGATGACCTTTGACCTATGAGGTTGTTAATGTGACGACAATCACCCCGTCCTCGTCAAACCCTCAGGCTGTAAAACACAGATTTATTGCACAAGAAAAGATGCGTTAAACGTAGTCTGTGTCCGTCTGTCCATCCTTCTGATGTGCATTCCAGCGGAAAACGTTCCTCCAACGGATGTACAGAAACCCACCATCACTTCCATATATTATTATATTTATATATCTATATCTCCTCGCATTTTAGTCATGTTTTTGTGAATATACATTTCAACGTTACATAAATAAAGACATAATCTCTATTAATATCTCTCTTGGAAGAACTGAGATATCTTCTAACCTTTATACTCTGCCCACCCCATGATTCAGTGTGTGTGTGTGTGTGTGTGTGTGTGTTCACAAAACAAAATGCCACAAATTCCACTTTTGGCAAAACAATGAAAAGGAGGGCACAGAGGTGCAAACATCAGGACATCAGAAAAAATAAAATAAAAAGAAACATTGTTTAAAAATAATACAGTCAGTTTGAACTGATTTGTCATTGAAAAAAAGAAAGAAAAAGAAACAGTCACAGAACTTAAAACAAAAGCTGTGTTATTTGTGTAATTTCTCCAGACATCTAACCTACCGATCAGTGTGTCGTAGTTATTACTTTCAGCTCTGTCCGTTTGTTTAGTTTTCTTTTATGATGATGATGGTTGTGATGAAGTCTCCTCTCTTCATCTGTGACGTATCTCCTCGTATTGATTGTGGAACAAACAACTCTCTTTACAATGTGTGCCGAGCTCCCCGTCTCACAGCGTCTCTGCATTCGTTGACTCCACAATGTTCCTTTATGATTTGTGTTCATGAATCTTTGAAGCAACCATTATTTCTGTGCGATGCTTCCTCAGTCTAGATTCACCTGTCTGAAATTATTATTATTATTATTATTATTATTACTATTTATTTATTCATTATTCACTTTTTGAAATCAGATCGGGTGATTTTTCTTGGTCCACCTGGATATTTGTCTTTTATTGTCATTTAAGTATTTCTAGGTTTACGTTGCACATCCAACATGTAATCGAAGAGTTTAAGTTCTTTTCACAAGCAGGTATTTATGGCTCAGAAGAATTAAATGACCGCTGGATGTCTGATGGCTCGATCCGCCTCCCTGACAGCGAGAACGAAGATCTTATGTTGCATAGTGGTCGAAGCTCCCGAGATACTCCAACCCGGCTCTGTAACAAAACTGGTACTGATCCTGAGAGACAGAAAGAGACAGGTGAAATCTGTGCCACATCAAACACTCCATCAGATCCATTATGTGCATTCTTTTACCTTGTTTTTTAATAAAGATTTATTCAAATGTTAATATACTGTATGTTGGACATAATTCAGAAAGATGACAGGGTGTAGATGGTAGTAGCAGCTTTGAAACTTTTGACAGTTCAGGACTGAATATTTATCTAAACCTTTTAATTTTTCACTACACACAATCATGGTGACAGGGCTGACATTTAAAGATAACCCCTTACTGACAAGTATAACACATCTGTGAAAAAGTGCTCTTAATTGTATTGAATGTACACTTGTGTAGAATACTTCAAATCTTAAAAGCAAAAAGAAAAAGGAAAGCAAACTGTATTTGCTGATACCAGAGCTGCAAAACTCTCACTCATTCAGCATGAGACTCACGCAATTGGCCCTTTTCACAAACTCTCATGCCACACATCCATTTTCTCATGCAAAGAAAAATTGCACACCAAAGAGGACACCGACAGACAAGACAGAGTAGGCTACTTTTGATATGAAACAAACTCAGCTCTCAGATTCTGTCAATTTTATTACGAAATTCAAACAATAAATGCTGTTTTGGTGCTTTTAAATTTGACGGATCGCTGTAGCGCCTCAATTCAAATGGAACATGAACCGATCATCTATCTTTACTAGCCTAGTTAATAGTAAATAAACACAAATGATCAATAGGAATGTCGAAAGATACTGTACAACTGAAATGTATATGCCTCATCCATAATATCGATCCAATCAGTGTTTTTCAATCGTGAAAAGGGGTAAACTTAAAATTGGAGTTATTTTTAACCTTTAATTATACCAGCTGACAGGGCTCTCTGTAGTCTGTAATCTGTGTTTACAGCATTAGGTGAGATTGTCTTTCTTGAGAAAAATGAACATGTATCTACTGCACCTTATATGTATCCAAATTGAATCAAGATTGGAATAAAACCACAATAATGTCACTAAACTTTAGTTAGGCTACCAAATGTTTTGACAATCACAATAGGCTACACTTATTGTTTGTGATGCAATATCAAATCCCCCCTTTCCATAATTCTCACTCCAAGCTAAACTCAAAAGTTGGCTGCCCTTAGATACTATTAATGAAATAAAAGGTCACTTAAGTGCACATAAAGTGGATCAAATAAAACTCCAAAATGAATTAAATTAAATTTGAACGGTAAACAGTCAGATTCACCAGAACTCATTTACTAGGTGCCCTCTATCACATTTTAATGGACACCTTGCAGCCAGTCAGAATCGAGTATTCATCCAGATCATTGTATAACATTTGTTAACTACAATAGTAGTACAATAGGCACACTATGTACGATTTTTAGATCAAAATATCCAAAAACCACGAGAACAATGTTATACATTTTGTTGACTTGTGTACTAGAGATGCGCGGATGGGCTATTATTTCATCCGCAATCGCATCACAAAACTCATCATCCGTCCGCCATCCATCCGCATCAAGTTTTTTGACCAATTTTCAAAACCGCACCCGCCCGCCATCCGCTGATTGGGCGATACAAGGCGCTGATGATGACAGCCGCGAGACTAAAGCTCTCAGAATATCAGCAGTGAACTCCGTCTCCGAATCGACACGCAGGGACAAAAATAAATAAATTAAACGCACTTCGGCAAACCTGACTGTGGCGAGGGAGGCGTAATTTTGCGAAGTCTGTCAGCGGGAGAGAAAGGACGGAGCTGCGCGGTGAGGTCAAGACAAGTGCAGATGATGAACACCTGTGTCTGATTGCGGGAATGAGAGAGAGAGAGAGAGAGAGAGAGAGAGAGAGAGAGAGAGAGAGAGAGAGAGAGAGAGAGAGCGCGTTTCCATTACAGATTTGCGCAAAACTAAATAGTTTTAATAATAGGCCTATTACGAAATGACGGTGTTTTCATTAACCGATGTTATGTGACTAAACGTCTTTTTTTTCCTCCCTTGATAAATCATTCCAAAAATCATAACCTATTTCACAGCCATGCACCGCACTCGACATTAGGCTATTATAATTAATGGAAGGAGACGTCTGTGTTATCCAAGCATTAATGGCAGGGAAAGACACGAAGTTCCTTGTTTCTCCCTTATTTCTGCGTCGATGTCTTGATGGCATTTCTTTGAGGTTTAGAGAGGCTATTCCTGTAATTATTGTTTCTTTTTTTTAAAATGAATTTAATAAAGAACCATATCTCGTATTATGTCCATACGGTCGTTGCAAAACGAAAAATGAACTGTTGTATTTTTAAAATGCAAAGTTGACCACCAACATTTTAGTTTGACCACACTGCGCTTTACATCTCAACGAATTTTCAGATAGGCCTATTTGTTTAGGCTATGACTTTTTGTCCCTTTAAAACATTTAAAATATTCACAAATTAATATGGGAAAATTGATTTTACTAATTTTCTAAATCCAAATTAGAACCTGGATATTTCTAATATTTTTCCCGCAGTGCTGTAGCCTATGTGAGTTAGGCTATTATAAATGCGTCTGAAAAAAATAACGAGCGAAAAACATAATCTCCGACTCCGGATACACCTTTAGAGAGAACTGCATCTTTCATACGGATTACATAATCAGAAGGTATTAGTTTACGATTCGAATTTGTTCTTTTTAAAGTGGACATTTAAAGCTTTAGTCTATAAAGGCTATTGTTTCAGTTCTCGCGCTCCAGTTCATGATCATGAAAGCGCGCATGATTGTTTTATTATTTTACAAAAGCACAACGTTTTCTTGTTATTGTGACATTACGCAAATAAAAGTAGTTGCGAATAATGTATTATTATTTTCTGTACCAGAAATGATAGAGTATTGTTGATAAGTTGATTCCACTGTTGATGGGAAAATGAAAGTGTTCACGGCGCGCCCGCGCCTGTCTGCCATCCAGCGCGTGCTCCAAACTCCGCACACACTCTTGGATATTGGTCAAAATCGAGTGTTTATTTGTGATAATCTTAGCCCTATTAATATCATTGTCCAACCTGTGAATGAGATGTGACGAATTGCTTTGTTCCTTTTTTGGATAATAGCTTTTTTGGATAATAGGCTACTGTCTGTACAATATTTTCATTGTAGCCCAATAGAAAACGCATTTTGGCACATAATTCTGTTCAACCGCCCGCCACCCGCCCGAATTTAATTAAAATATTTTTTTTTAGTCACGTTATCCGCCCGATCCGCGGTTTATCCGCGGTGTCCGCGGCTGTAACCGCCAACCGCGCATCTCTATTGTGTACTCACCTTATCCCTAATGTTTCTTAAGAATGTTTAAATCCAGAGAAATAAGTGTTTTAATCAGGACACGGAACGTGTCCGAGAGTCGACCTATCAATGACATCATACCCGCATTACCCTCAATTTCTGTTTTTATTTTGTAGAAACCATGGAAACACCAAAGACGCTTTAATGTATTATGTGTTTTATTAGACAGGTGAGAAACTGTTTGGATACATTCATCGACATAAAACTAATAATTGTTATAAATCTCACGATTAGTCTTAAATCTAATTTTCTTTATTTACAGCGAGCACTATTTTTACCTTGCCTAATACTGACCTAGTTCGATGCAGTGTGAATAATACATAATAAAAGATCCACTGCTCTTGAGCTATTTGTGATTGTCTCTCATTAGCAATCACTCCAGTGGCCTTGTTTTGCTCCAAAGGCTTTTGCAACGTCAATAAATCTTTAAATACATGACCGGTCATCCATAAATATGATTTCTGCCCGAGTCCTGTAGTATTCTCCACCGGCTGTGGAGTTTAAGACAACAACTCCCATGAATCCGCAAAATCACGGCGTCATCAAGCTAGTGGCAGAAAAATTACATAGTGTGCCTTTAATAAGGACTAATAATGAAAATACTTCTAAAGCATTTATTAAACTTAGTTAATGATAATTGTTACATTTAACATACTAATACATTATTAAAATCAAAAGTTGTATCCGTTAATATTAATGCAACTAATGTGACAAAGTATTACCATCATGATTAAGGGACATGGTGTAACTACTAGCAGGGCTGCCCTTGTCACGTCATATCACAACTATCTGTCATATCACAACTATCTTTCCAGAGTTAATTCTATGTTTTAATAAAATGAATCATGCCATGAAAGAAAGCAGGAGATGCGTTTGTGGGAATAATCTGGAAAAAAACAACAACCTGTAAGCCTATACTTGTTTCAGGTGGACATATCTCCAGTTACTCTACGGGAGCTACTTGCAACTACCAGAGCTTCATGACATTAATTATTAAGTCAGAGCTCTGAGGAAATGCTGATGCAAAACAAACAACCCAAAACCGTCATAAGGCCTATATAAAGTTGTAATCCAGCTGCCTTAATTGTGGATTTTTTTTTCTTAGAAAAAATAATTTATTCTTTGCTCATTGTTTCTAATGCAGATAATTGTTCTACTCTGTATTACAGTATTTACTGCTGTAAAAAACAACACCACAATGCAGCACTTTTATTATATATAATAATAAGCTATGTTGTGTATTTATCTTAATAAACAACGTGTTTTCAAAAAAGGAGCTTTAAAACCTTATCAGAGCTAATGATAATACTAGTAAATGTAAATTTTAGCAAGTTTTAAACCCCATTGTCAACTTTAATCATATAAAATGTAATTTTCCAACAACAGAAATGTGACTAGTAAAAGTGCTGCATGGCTTGTAATTTTGGAAAACCACTAGCCACACTGGCTATTGAGAAAATGAGTTAATGTCGAGCCCTGATTACCATATATTCTTGCAATACTATTATATTATGTTATTTCCAAAATGTAGCCTTTTAAAATTATTCTTAAGTGTATTTCTTTTTTCAGAAGGGGAAAAAAGATGTGTCTGTACATGTGTTTACATCCTGAAATAAAAATGGATACTTTTTTTGTCGTTTTTCAATGTATGGATATAGTACCTTTATCATAATATACGTATGTTGTTAACAGGGTTGATGTTGTAACCTGAGGATGCAAGTTTAGGTATTTTTAATAATGCACTGTTAACTACAGTTGTGGTAAAGATTATTTTCATCCCTGGTAAATATGATAAAAGATGTAAAATAAATCTGCATTGTTTGTTTATTTTTATCTTTCATTCAAAAAATATGCAAAAGTCCAACCTTTCATTGAAGTAAAATAATTCGAGAGTAGGTTAAATAACATTATGAAATATGACCATAATTATTGGCACCCTTTTATTAAATATTTTTTGCAACTTCTGTTTGCCAAGATAACAGATCAGAGTTTTCTCCTATGAGTTTCGAGAACACCTGACAAGAGAGATCAGAGACCAGTTCCTGAAGTACAGAATGTCTCCAGAAGGCATCCAGATTCCCAGCTTCATGTCGGTGCTTCTTCTTCAGTGCTCCACACATTGTTCTCATAGGGTTCAGGCTCAGGGAATAAGACTGTCATGGCAGAAGCTTAATTTTGTGCTCAGTGACACATTTTTGTGTTGATTTTGATGCTTGTTCTGGATTCACTGTCCTGAGAAATTATATCTGTTGGTACTTTTTAGAATCCATGACACCATGTATCTGAACAAGATGCCACTGTGGCACAGAAGCAAAAGTGGGCCACAAACATTAAAGATCCAGCAAGTATGTTTAACCGTGGGCATGGGAGACTTTGTTTCAATTACTTTTTGCACCAAACTGGTCAATCAAAGCTCTTTTTTCTTCTCTTTTTGTTCATCTGAACTACACAGTAGTCCAGTCCCTTTGAGTTCATGAATCTGTCTGACATCTGAGTACGCTTGGAATTCCTTTGTTTTCGCTAATGCGGTCTCAAGGAGGGTTTTATGTTCTCGTAAAGGAATAAATTCTCAATGTTTTAGCTAATGTATTGTCAGCCATTTTCTCATTTGTGAAGCTCAACAATCTTTTGCTGCACATCTGAAATATATTATTTGGTTTTACTTATTGTGATGGATGAGTTGAGGGAATCTGGCCTATGTGTTTCCTCCTGTGAAATAAAACGTCAGTAAGACGATCTTCAGTGTTTGTAGCTCACCGGTGTAAAATTATAGTGGGTTGAACATTTAGCATCTTAAGAGCATTTATTTTATAATGTGCATTCTAAGCCTCACTTTTAACTCTTTTTTCTTGAATGAAAGGTTTGATTTTCGCACATATTTTGAATGAAAGATCAAAAGGATAAACAATGCAGATTTATTTTTTTACAGCCATCTTTGTTCATATTCACCAGGGGTGACAATAATTCCTGACCACAACTGTATTATCTAATGTTATATAGATAGAATTAATAAAGACAAATTACAATTAGATTATATGGTCATACATTTAGTTCTTAATAAATGTGCATTCACTGATATAACAGAAAGTTGGGAACAGAAAACTTTCGAAAAAGAGCTTTTGTGGAAGTTCACTAGACTTCATAGGGGAAAGTGTATATGATAGGTAGTTAAAAAAAAATACAATGACATTAATTATTATTATTGGCAAAATGAAAAACTAAGCAGGATTTAAACAGAAAGAAACTGACTCGAACGTTCGAAATGCAATCTTTTGGTAAAAGCACATCAATGATGTAATGTGACATCTTCTGAGCAACTTTATGGCACTTCTGGTTAATTCATCGGATGCGTGGCTCCTCTCATTTTCATAGCAACACAGCAGCTCAAGCTGGCTCTGCGACGTGAAGGCTTGCCTGCGCAGCTCTAAATGTCGCCGCTTTTGTTTTGCGCATCTCGCTGGTGCTCTGAGGTGAAAAGGAGGGATTGTGTTGTGCCAAGCGTGATATTCGAGCCTCATCACTTCGCTGTCGCATTTAACGTGGCAAATAATTTTACCCTATTGACGCTGGAAAAGGCCATTGTGTGGGTTAGCTGTGAAATTGCTTATCTGAACCAATTTGCATGGCTAACCTGAAGGGTTTGTAGTTATAAATGAGCATGAGCGTTCGCAGGCCGAAATGAGTCACGCTCCTTTTCCTCATCAGTGTCACAAACTCAATGCACACTGTGTCTCATCTAACTAAAATTAACATAGGACATCTGAAAGTATGAATCACTAAACTGACCTGCATGTTATTAGCCATTTTAATGTAATATGATGCTTAATGCTTGAGGAAGTAGAAAGCATTTTTTGATCCTGATTTAGTCTAAATGTCTTGAACTGAACTTAATTGTAATTTAAGAACGATTTGGAATACAGATCTAATGTTGGTTTCTTTTTAAAGAGGACACATTATTTGCAAAAGTGAAAGCATAAAAAGTTATGCAAGTTTAAGTTTATGTTCTGGGTAACACTTTACAATAAGGTTCGTCAGTTAACATTAGTTAACTACATTAGGTAATAATGAACTAATAACTGAACAGCACATATACAGCATTTGTTAATCGTTGTTAATGTTATTTTCAACATTTACTAATACTTGATTAAAATCTTGTTAACATTAGTTAATGCATTGAAACTAACATGAACAAACAATGAACAGCTGTATTTTCATGAGCTAACATTAACAAAAGATGAACAAATGCAGTAACAAATGTATTGCTCATGGTTAGTTCATGTTAGTAAATACATTACTTATTAACATTAACTAATGAACCTTATTGTAAAGTGCTACTATGTTCTAACTAAACATTTACTTTATACAAAATATATATTTTACAAAATAATTTTTTGTGTTCTAAATTTGAAGTTGATATCACAAAAAATGTTTTTTTTTTTTTTTTAAGTGGAGTTTCCATGGTTCAGTTTCAAAACGGTTTTCACATGATGAATTTAGAGTGTTTAAGCTTTTGACAGAAAGGCAATAAAAAGTGCTGGCAACTGTAACCGGGTAACTGACAGTTAACAAGTTTGCATTTTAAGTCAAGTGTGAATATGTTACGTACTTCTGCTCTGGACCATCGCCGGCCGCTGGTGTCTGACACTTGACCGTCTGGAGATGTCCACCACGCCTTCATATCGCATCCGCTCCAGAACAATACTTAGTGCTGATGAAGCACTCTGTCCGGGCCACACCAGACTGCTCGAGACATTTAACAAAACAATCAAAACACAGAGTAATCTGTTTCATAATCTGAAGAGTTAGCGAGATATATTATGCCTTACAACATTGTCCACTGGATTTTTGATATTTCAAACAATACATGTAAACAAGTGACCAGTAATTTTCATGCACCTGTTCTTGAGTCATGGTCTTGAGGTATGTTTTAATTCTATAACATGTCTTCACTTACAGACTGAGTGGAAGAAACACCCAAAATTCATTTAAAAGTCGGTGAGCTCCCTTTCGATGGAACTTCGACTCTTGCCGTCATGGCGTTGCCACTTATGAAAGCCTTCAGCATGTTTTATTGGCCGATGGAGGTCATGTGAAGGAGTGTAGCATGCCATCAAGACCATAAGGGTCCCAAAATCACCAGCATCAGTTTGTCAAAATTGTATGGCGTGATTGTCTGATTTTATGTATAGGAGTACTATAAGAATGGCATGCAAATACATTTTCGAGGTGTGTGCTGTGGTGCACCACTTCCTTGCAGTTGCATGACTCACATGATCTCTGTGTTGTTTGTTTGGGCAGCGGAAACACTAAGACAGTTCTCGTGGGGCCTGACTGTATGTAATTGTGCATAGCAAGGTAGCATAATGTTGAAGCATAATAATGACTTAGCAGAATTTCCTTCAGCTTTCTTCATTGCCTTACACTTCACAAAGTGCATGGATGCGACTTCTGGCTACATCGTGACACCAGAACATTCCGTGTTCTGAACCCCTATCCCAGACGGCTGGACTGTCAGTGGCCCAGTCGGAGGATTTAGAAGTTTGCCATCAAGGTGTTGTTCTCACTTCACTTGCAAAGTGAGATTAAACCTCAGAGAAGAGTTTGTTGTTTCAGACCACAGCTTTTTCCTGGGGGCTGATTTTGCAGACTACCCGGTGGAGTCTACTATGGGCCAACGGATGGGTCAGGCCCAGGTGTCTTTGTCCACTGTAATGCCAAGAAGCTACTGGGCCCTATGCTTGTAGCCACCATTAAGTTTTTTAGCACATGAGACCATTCCAGGGATATTTGGAGAGCAGGGGGTAGTGCAATCTCCTATGTTTCATAAGAGTTATGTGCAGAGGTCTTCTTACCATGTATTTGTCGGAAGACCCGGTCTTATGACTCAGGGTCCTGCACTGGGGCAAATTACCATCGCAAAATGTTTGCTTTGGTCACCTCTCTTACGAAATGGGGGAATGTCCTGGATGGTCTATCCGGCTTGGGATCTATGGGAGAGGCCTTCATCTTTCATCTTTAGACACATGGTGAATGCCTGGAGATGAGGGCAGTGTTTCTTAGGTCGAAAGACTCTCTTACAGACCTGAAGGGCTACCATGGGTGTGGAATGGAAAACAAATCGGTAGTCTTGTGTTTAAATCACCAGGGAGGTTAGAGTTCGCGTCCCCTGTTCAGGCTTGGCACAGCAGCCCTTGCATATCCTGGGCCAAGGTCCAGACACACCTGTTGGAGAGGAACGATGTGGACAGACTCTAGCTTCCACCTTGACGACCCGCTGCCGTTGTCTGTTGTTGCCATGGTGGACACGCTACTCATAGTGGTCTTGAATGACCATCTGGTGATTTTACCCTGAAGGGTGCCCCCTCATGGTCTGGGAAATGTGCACACCCCGGAGCTCAGACAGTTGATATATGAGCTCATAGCGAAAGGGGTGACAATGCCATGACATACATTCGAAGTTCCCTTGAAAAGTAACCTTCTGAGGTTACCCGCGTGTTCCCCCCGCGTGTAGAAAGGGAAACGTGAGATGCTGTGTCTATTTGCCAGTCTTCCCTACATGCCTGCATGGCTTCCTCAGACCAAAAATAATCTCGGTAACCAGTGAGCGTAAAGCACCCTTTCATGGTTTATTTATTTTATAAGAATTATATAAAAGTTAAGACAGAAAAAAATTGAAAAGAGATAAAATGAGGTTTTTGTTATTACATAATTTTTTTTGTCATTAAATCAGAACAAAACACAAGAGTTGAAGTGTACTGATGGAAAATTACAATCTGCTAGGCTCTGTTTTTCTCACATAGACTTGTGTCTTTCTTACCTACAGTGGACCGATGTTGGGTCCATCCTGACCAAACTGCTCTTTTGTTTTATGCACTTGGCCGATGAAGTCGATGAAGCCTTCCCCTGACTTTGGCACGCCTTGTTCTGGCCAGTCTGTGAACTGGAAACTGCCTAACGGTCCGTGACTGTCCGTCCTAAAAGAAGAGAGAGAGACACAAACCAACATAAAGGAGCTGCAGCTGCTCCCTGATGGCATAGCACCGACCCATTAACATTCACATCTGTATGTGTGGCAAAACGCTGGCGCTTGTTTCAAACACTCATGAAGAAACATTAGCCATGCAGAAACTGAGGGTTGAAAAGCCCAAGAAAACATTAATAAATAAAAAATATATATACTGAAACCAAGCCTTCAAAATTTGGGGTCAGTTAGATGTTACCTTTTTTTATTATAAATTGATGCATTTGTTCAGTAACATTAAAGTGGCCCTATTATGTTTTTTTGAATATTCCCTTTCCATGCAGTGTGCAGCTGTTTGTGAATGTAGACGTTCTGGAGTTGTGAAGTCGAAAGTACATGATTGAAGTGCACAAATGTTTTGCCTCCCAGAATAAAGAATCGAGCTCTGAACAGCCTAAAAAGTTGTCTATATTTCGAATCCCACTGTGCTCTACATCACTAGATAATACATTTGCATCATCATATGCAATTGAAATGATATGCAGATCATTTAAAAAAAATGCTTCTAAAATTTCAAAGTTCGATACTGGATTCGCAAAAAGCTTGCGTACACTTGAGGTTTCGAAATACATATTTTTGTGTTCTATATTGTGTACGTTTTGGCTAACTCGCATTATTACTTTCTTCTGAGAGTTCTGCTAATCGGCGTGGGCCACTATTGCCTAAAGCTGTCTATTAATGCAAAAGGTCTGTCGTTCTTACTCTTTGAGTGAAAGATAGACGATGGAGCAAAATTTGTTGCAAACTTTAATGTTACATCAGTCATTCCTTAAGTGCTCTGGCTAACATACGCTCTGTTACTGATATAGTTAATACAGTTACCATATGTGCACCGCAATAAATTCACACATCAGTTTGTTGATGGACGTACACTCGTTAATGCTGATGGTGAGGAATTACAGTTGCAGCATCTCATAATATACCTCAAACTGAGTAGCGTATCACTGAGGCACCTCCTGCTAAAGTCTAAACTTGCGATGGAGGATCAGGTGAATAACAAGTTCTTCTAATGTTTCGTCATCACGTTCGAATTGATATGGTAGTAATTAACGTCATTGTTATGGTCTTTACATGGCATTTACATGGTCCACCAAGAACACCATGCTTTCACCAGTGTTTTTCTGTTAGCGGGATATGAGGCTTCAGCCACCCACAGCTCAGACGTAGGTGATGCTTCACCTGCAGCATGCGAATGAGTGATTCGCAACACTGATTCTCTTCCGATGTGCGGCGGCTGAAAAGTTTTTGCTGATGAGAAGCTCAGACATTTCGCCTTTCTTTTGTGACTTTGTATATCCAATATGAGCAACTGCAAAAGACAGAGACATATAAGATGGCAAAGACTGGTACGAGTCAGGGCTTTTATCAAAATAAACACATGGAGGAATTGGAATAATGAACACGGATGCTCTCAGACTGAACATGTACTATAAACACACAAATCACAGTAGGTTCCAAGTGTTCTGCAGTCTTACCTGCGCGTCCTCACTTTGAACTCTCTCAGGATGTACTGGGGCATGTTGTATTCAGCCATTGGATCCACAACAAGATACTGATACCTGGCTGAACGCTCTGCTGGCCAGTCTGATGGCATTTTTCCTGATGGACAGAATACAACAATGTGTAAGCTGGGGTACAAATAACAGCACTGGCAGGAGTAATCATTGAGGAAGAAAATCACCAGAAATGTATTAAAAAAAAATCAATTTGCTGTTTTCTCAATGGTGTCAGAATCACAAGGATAATGGCATCTCTAAACAGAGAAAATTTGGAGTTGAAATCATGTGACAATTTTGAATTGCGATTGTAGCCTGTAGAGTTGCTGAGAAAAAATTACACATTTGCTGAAGTAATTTTGTCTTTTTATGTCCTTAAAAGGGTAAATTTACTTTTAGTTTTGTAGAGTTGTTGCAGATAGAAGATAAGAGTTAGTTTTTATCTCCATTTCTGCTGTTTGTCTCCAGAAAATGTATTTAAATCTTATATTATTTTTTACTTTAAAATATGTGCAATTATTTGTTAAATTTACTAGCTATCTCTGAGTGAACATTTTTATATGTTTAGTTTCAATGTATTTCACCAATTTCTTTACAGAGTACATATTTTTCAGTTTACACAATGTCCAGTTGCAAGAATAATTATCTAGCCCACACACAAGGACAAACATTTAGTCTGATTGTGAGTACAGAATTAGATGTTTTGATGAACAGTTGCCAAATACTCACTCTGCCCATCTCTCCGAGTTTGGTCAGCATCACTACGATGGTTGAGTTCATGTTCCCAAAGCATCCTCCAGAAGTCTTCTGCTGGTTTCGGCTAAAGGACCCTGTGTTGCAATGTAAGCCTTCTGTTGCCTGGCGATACAGTGGGAGAGGAAAATCATTTACCATTACATTCACATGCACAAACAGACAGACAGATCTAGGCTTTTCTGCTCACCTGTATCCATCAATAAAGCTGGCGTTGATGTAATCGGAGCCCTCAACTCCTCTGATTGGCTGCAGACAGACACGCGTGGACTTGTAGGGCATGATGTTAACCAGTCGATTTTTGAATTTGTTGCAGGCCAGGTTGGCACTGATGAACCGTGAGGTGTGAGCTTTTGTGTTAGCTAACCGCTGCATGGAACACATGGTAAACAACATTAAAAAACAAAACTAAGTTTGTATAGATAGTGATTTGATATGATGCTGAAGACGTATGAAGTTTATTAAGGCCTTGTGGATATGTGTGTAGTTTAAAGAATAATCCGAGATGCAAACTGAATGCTTTCAGATGTACTACTATTTACTAGACAGACACAATTTGCTAAGTGGTTGCTAGGGCTTTTTAAGATTTACAGACAGACAGATATACAGACAGAAATATTTTCAGTATGTTGACATTAAACCAGTGCATGAACACAAACAGCGTCTCAGCAGATGTTTAATGTGTTCAAATGTTTTGAACTTGGTCATGAAAACAAGAGAGTGAAAGCAAATGTGAGCAAAGTAATGTTTAGCACTGAGTGTGAGAACGGTGCAGGGATCTCTGGGGTCTGAAGGAGAAACCACAGGCCCCACACTGTCTCTGCGGCCGGTGGAGAGAGAGCTGGAGAGCCGGCGTGTGGTGGCCTGGGACAGTCCAAACACCAGCAGCCAAAGCCTCACCAGCGGGGTCAACTCCAGGGCTGGGGCTCTTGCTCGTGAGTGATCACTGATGTGGCATGACATTCGATCACCTTCTTACTTGGGTAAATAGATTTCTGTTTGACAAACTACAGGCCATGTAAAATGTGGCGGGTTGAATAACAGAAGAGAGACAAGCAGCTTCCTGTGGCAAAGCAGGCGATTCTACTGCAGTCTTTCCAGTAGAAGAGCTTGTGGTCGGATGTCTGTGAATATGTGACATGATCGCACTTGTTTCAAGGCCCCTTGTGTTCAGATGTGAGTAATCAGATGAGTCAGTGGATGGGACACTAGACAGATAAACTGAAACAAGAAACTATTTTAACACTATTATAGCACTATTTTTAACAACCTCTCTTTGCTTGTAGTGATGCAGAAGGGCAACCCTTTTTGTGAACCTATTCATCCAAACAGTTTGAATAAGTATAAGGACAGACAGACCCTATAAAATGATAGACAGGCAGACAGATTTATAGATGGAAGGATGGATGGAGCGAATGGACAGACAGACAGAGCTTCCGAGACTGAGTTTGGTAACATCCATCTTACCTTAAACTCCAGCTCCATTCCGGTAACATTATCTCCGGACTCGATCTGCGTGAGCTTCTTGCATGTAGGCGTACAAGTTCCGGGCGGGAACCTCAGTGGTCCCGCAAGTGACGGCCTCCTGGCCAGCGCGTCGTGAATGAAGACGTACTGGTCTTCCGTCTGGACCATGTAGTTCCTCTGTGCACGGCATGAGCGTGACATGACCGTAAATGTCCACGTCCTCTCATGTTTAATTCGCTCCAGCATTGCGTCGATGATGATGAAGCAGCCAGTCCGACCCACGCCAGCACTGTCAGCCGCAACGAATGAGAAAAAGAGGACAGAGGATTTGTGTGTTGTGTAGTTTGTGTTAAGGTGCTTTGATCAGTTTCATTGTCAAAGATCATGTTTACATGGTTACATAATGAAATTATAAAGAGATTTAGGCTTAATATAATGCATGCTGCATGTTGCATGCTGAATTTAATCTCAATAAAAAGGTATGTTACCACTTTAATCACATATATTCCACTCTGAATAGTGCAAATATGCACGTGATATTACAACGAATTCTATACCAAGGCGTCATAAACTGACGCTTTTGCCAATACGTAAGACATGCAACGCACATGGCACCCTTTAGCTTCAATATAACACTGCAGAGTATGGGTAGGTTTAGGTCTGGGGTAGGGTTAGGGTTAGACCACTAGGAGGTCGCCTTCTGCCCATAATATGATGTGTCTCATATTCACGTGTAAACGGTGCCATGTGCATTGGATGTTGACGCATTGGCAAAAGCATCAGTTAATATGACGCCTTGGGATGAGAATGGGCTGGACATTAGTGATGTGGAGGTCCGTAACAGAGGTAAAGAAGTCATTGTATTATTAGGGTGCTGAAGAAACTGAGTTCTTTTGGACATGACATAATGCAGTAATTTTGATGGCGACAAATCAATGCCTAAAATAACTCAGCGCACAACTGCATGCTGAAGCATGTGTTAAATGACTTCCACAAGAGGAGAAGCAGATCTAAACATGAGGAAACAGGAACTTGCGACTCATTCAAACCCTCCTGTGTGTGCATGACATCTTCTCTGTGCGCAATTTAAGCCCTTGCAGTAAGCCATAACCCTTTTACATTTAATATAAAATGTAATTTAATAATTTCTATTACGTAAAAATCTATAATAATTTTGGGTACATTTACAATGCTAATAACCATGGAAATGCATCATTACAGTCTGTAAATATCTCTTATAGGAGTAGTTCACTTAAAAAAAAAAAAAAACTTTTTGCTGAGTAATTCAATTACTCCATCTATTCAAATGTTTAAGATAAACATAAATCTTTTTTCGAGTCATTTTCGGTTAATTGAATGAACCAAATGACTCGAAAAAGATTTGTTCATTTTAATGAATGAGTTCAAACAGGAGAGTCACGAACGCGCATTGCACAGAACAGAAGGAAGGTGAGCACTTTGCATATAAACTTAAAGTTTTTTATTTATTTTCGAAATGGCTGATCGTTAGATAAGACCCTTATTCATCGTCTTGTATCGTTTAATGCATTTTGAAGCTGGACTGAAGCTCTCATTTGGACTTTGAACTGTTTGATCCCAGTGAAGTCCCTTATATGGAGAAAATCCTGGAATGTTTTCATCAAAAACCTAAATCTATTTTCAACTGAAGAAAGAAAGACATGGACATCTTGGATGACATGGGGGTGAGTAAATTATCAGCAACAACTCCTTTAACACAATGAAATCACTAGTAAGACTTCCTGTTAATAAATTATCTGGTAAGAATTCTATATTAACAATGCATTAAATCACATTACACATTCATAAACCACAATAAATAAAACAAATTAAGTGACCTCTCATGTCTCACGTTTTCAAGTCCAGTGAATTACGGGTTCCTTGGACTGACTTTCGTAATTAACCAATGATGTTTGAGGTTATTAAAACAGTAAGTCCCGCCCTCGACTGCCAAAAGAATAAAAGTGTTCGAGCGAGCAAAAGCAGCAGGCGAGAGCAGATCAAGCACGAGAGCATGGAGGAATGATCATGTGTGTGCAAGGGCTTGTATAATTGTGTGCATAAAAGATGTCATGCGTGCGCAAGGGTTTGTAATGAGCTCCCAAGTTCCTGTTTCTCTCACGTGTAGATCTGTCATCCTCTTCCGGAAGTCATTTACCGTGGGCGCCAGCATCAGATCTGTGCTCGGTTATTTTAGCCATTGATTTGCCGCCTATAGTATTTCCGTGGTTGAAAACATAGAAATTGTAGACTTTTTAAGTGCCTAATCGAAAAAATCCAATACATCCATAGAAACGTGTTCTGCATTTGCCACAAATAGATTAAAACACAGGCCCGTAACACAGTGTCTGAGTTCATCATTTGTGCAGTGCATTGTTGTTATGTGAAAAATGGTGGTAAAAATATAGCACAATTCTTAGGCGAATCATCAGAGTAATTAATATTGGTCGTATTCAACATCTAATTGCTGCATAAGTCCTTACCGCTGATTATTGGAAATAATCACATTACTGGTACACATGTTAACATAGTGAGTGGTGTGCCAAAGTTGCACTGTATTTCTTTCATAAACGCTAAACATTTGCTGCAGTAAAACAGTATTTAATGGCAGAGATTCTGCCGAGTGGATGAAGCCGTTCTCTGACTCGGTTTGATTGCTGTACACTTGTGCTTGCTATCAGAGGAAAACAGGTCCCCCATTTCAGCCTCTCACCCTCTCTAACCTCCATCTACAGACTTAAAGCCTCCATCTACTTTCCTCTTTCCATCACTTTGAAGAGGCCAAAGCTTTGCTAGCTTCTGAAGCGCCGCAGCTGACGCTCAACCACCAACACTGGATCAGAGCTCTTCATTAAGACTTACAGCTGGTCATATCTAGTGCTCTTCCTGCATGAAAACATGAGCACAGTGGAGAATTCTCAAGCAACGACACACTATAGCAGGAAAACACACATAGAACTTTCATTAAGTACATACATAAAGTTTCCAAAACCCATTTTGAGGAGCTCCCAACAGAGACCATTCACAAAGTCTCATTCCGTATCTTATTATTATTTCAGTCGCTTTTGGCACAAATTCCAAAGCAGCATCACATGTATTATTATTACCAGATAAGGCAAACCCAGAATGAATTACAATAAGCATAATCCCATGCACTCGTTCTTAAAGACAATTCACTGTCTCCAATAGAACAACCGTATTGTGGATTGTGGGGGACAATTTGGATTGAGGGGAAACCAGAGCCCCGTGGACCTCAAGCTCAAGCCTCAACCCTGCTTAGCTTCAGAGATCACACAAGATGAACAAGCATAAATATACTGAAGGAATGGTCACTTCAAAATGAAAATTTTGTCATCATTTACTGCAATCCAAGTTGTTGCAAAACTGTGTGAATTTATTTATTTTTTAAAGAAATATGATGATTCCCAGTGCGCACCTCAGTGTTTACTACCTATTGTATTATTCATAATTTTGCGGGTACCTGCTCTCTAAGATATTGGTATTTGCCATCTAAAAGTGTTGGTTGTACCACTATGACTAATGTCGGTTCAGCCACTACTTACGAATAAGAGAATAACTCCCTTTGTTTTTTTTCATAACTTTATAGTAGCCTTTTCTTGCTCAAACAGCAGCATTACACATAAAGAAAGTTTAACACTAAAGCAAAGTAGCCTAATATGACCACTTTAAATAAACTAAACAAACTGCCCTGAAATATCCACTGATTTTAGCAAGACTCTTCTTTTTCCCTCATGCAACATCAATTTCAATGGTGAAAGTGATAAGGGTGTGTTCTTGACAGGTTTCATGAGATTCACTCAAACATCCTTTAGAGAATCACTGTTGTGTCAAGATTTACCCCTCACAAGCCCTCCGCCCGTGTCTCGGTCAGTGATCTCTGTGACATTCAATCATGCGAATGGATGGACTTTCTCTTTTGTTGCAATAACGGCTGACTGGCTGTGTGTCTGCGCGGTGACCCGTGGGTTACAGGTGACAGGGTAAACACCCTCTTTACGGCTAACACTGCCCAGAGCGAGAGCATACGCGTGGCTATCAGCATCGATTTCGTTTAGATTTCACAAAAGCATTAAGCGTATGCAGTACGAATGTCCATTCTGTGCTTAGGGCGAATCATTTAACAGCGACACATGCTTTCAGTGAGAATACTTACTCACAAGTGCTTTTGTTTTGCCTGACAAACTGCACATATAATCTCCTGCCCACACGTTAGCACATCATATGCAAAGCTTAAAACTTTCTCTGCTCTTCCTGAAGGATGCGTCAACTTTCTGACACCAGCCACGAAATGAAAGAATGGTTTTTTTTAATGGTCAGGCGAGAGCTCGCGGAGGGGGATGGTGTTTTGGAAAGGATTAAAGTCTCGCTGTCGAGTCGTTATCTGATCTGAGCCGAAAGGAATTCAAAGTCTCCGTCCCAATGAATGATATTAATTCCCGTATTCAGCACGCAAGCCAGCTAGAGAGAAAGAGGGGAAATAAGGATTTTTTCAATTTCAGGCGCTCCGCTGGGAGCTCTAATTAACTGCCGTATGTGTTATTTTTAAGGGTTTACTAATCCTTGTTTTCTATCTGGCAGTTTTCCGATGGAAGCTTGTGGCTTGTCTTTTTTGCATGCCTCTTGCTGCCTGATGTTTTTTTGTGCTGCTTTCGCTTAGAGGGGAATTTAACAGATGGTTTCATATCTGGGTTTTCCATAAATGCAAGAGTGCCTCATGTTATGCCATGCACCAAAATCATGTTTTCTTTGTACAGAGACACACAGACAGAGAGTATGTTTAAAACTTGAGACCAAGAAAGGAATTGACCAATACATTTTTTCTCCTCAGTTTTCTACTTCAGACATCAGTACATTAATATGAGTTCTGCTGATCAATGAAAAGCACCCGGCGCGTCTTTACACCACCTGTGAGTCTTTTAAAGGTACTGTTTGGAAAAAAGATGAAATCTGTATTTGGAAACATTACCATTTAAATAAAAATATCTTCTGTTCATCAAGGCTGCAATTATTTGATCAAAAATACAGTAAAAACTGTTAAAAACATAAATGTTCTATGTGAAAGCATTACAAAATGCAATCCTGAATACAAAGCTGAATTTTTCATTATTCTCACTCCAGTCATCAGTGTCACATGATCCTTCGGAAATCATTCTAATATGCTGATTTGCTGCTCAATTTTACAAAATATTTTATTTATTTAAAAAAAGTTTTTTTTTTAAATATTTGTGTGGAAAAAATAAAAAACAACAGCATTATTACAAATATAAATATTTTGTAATATTATAAATATATTTACTGTTACTTCTGATCAATTGAATGCATCCTTGCTGAATAAAAGTATTAATTTCTTTGAAAAAAAAAGACCACATTTTTTTAATGCCCGCACTATACGTAACAATAAAATATTTACACATTAGCAACAATATTTAATGCATATTACAAATCATTGTTGGAGTTTCATGATAATTTTCATTGTGTTACCAATAATATAAAGATAAATAAAACAATAATGTAAAAACAATGAAAGAGATCTCCTCAGACCTGCAATGCACCACCATTGGTCCAGCGTCTGGCGGGTTGCATGATTTGACCCTGCGCAGGAAGGCCAGGAATGGCGTGGGATGTTCCGGAACGTTCGTCGGTGCCACGCCGTAAACTGGAACTGCCGCACCTCGCGCTTCTCGCTGGAGCCGTTCTGAATTGAAAGAGTAAAACGCTCACAGCACAGATGCAATATTTCAGTTTTGGGTGAACGATCCTGAAACACCCCCATACCTTGTAAAGTGCAAACGTTCAGGACGCAGTACGTCGCCAACTCGACCGTGTCTAGCAGCGTGACCTGAATGAGTCCGTACAGTCTCTGTCTCCCTCTGTTTGGCCAGTACTGGTCACACTTCACCTGCAAACACACAAACACACACACACATCTCCATCAAACCTGCAGCAGCAAACATACATCAAGTCCATTTAAAGCAAGAGAATAACTGCAGCGAGCAACACAATTCCAATTTCCTGCTGACAAGCGGATTTTCAACAACGAGCGGGTTTTTCATGAGCCTGACAGACGCTATAATTACTATCTCAAGAGCTCTTTCCCAATCACATTAAAGTGGGGCCTTATGACCATTATAGATGTTGGTTGCATTGTAAGTCGCTATAAAATAGCGTCACATTACTGTACGGCGAGCCACGCTGTCAGGAGGAAAATAATGAAAAAGACTGAAAACGCGGTTACAAAAAGAAAACTCGACATCGCATGTTCAATGCAGGTCTGTCTAAATGCAAACGAGCAGGATCTGAAAGATTATATTCTGCTGATAACATATCCGTAAAGATGTTGTTTAGCTGAGAATATCTTGTCGCTGTACTCATTAAAATGCATCAAGACGTTCCAGCGCTACATGACTGAAACCATGAGAGGCTGCATGTTACAGCCGCACCGCAGGAGAGCTGCTTTATGTGACCCGCCAGTCCATCTTAAAAGATTAGTCCAGCAAGACAGAGCAGAAGCATCAGTCCATGGATTCATGCAAAAAAAAAACAAAAAAAAAACAAAAAAAAATCAGATCACAAAGAATAAATGCCGGAAAATCAAGAATTTAAATTCTGCAACTCATAATGACAGCTGAAAATGACATGAGGCTTGGCTTAGAGATAAATTAGGAAGGAATCTTAGAAAAAACACACACACACACACCAACGGTTCAAATGAGGAAAAGATTAAATGAAATGTGAGTAAAATTTGCAAACATTGTGGATGACATGGATTATATTAATTAGACCAGCAATCAGTTTGACAAAAACGACAAAAGCTTTGAAAGAAAACAGTTCAATTTGCCAATAATTTATGTAATTTGTTAAGAGAAAAATGCTGTTATACAGTAGTTGTGTGCTTTTCACAAATAGGGTATGAAATAGGGCCAGAACAAACAGTCAGTACAAAAAGATGCTTTACCATCAGAAAAACAAAATATTTTTTAAGCTGTTTATTTACGTATTTAGATAACGCTTGCATTTTTTTTTTTTTTCAAAACTGTTACCTAAGTTTAAGACATACAGTTTAACACCCCGGTTTGTGTGATGGTCAGTTATTTGCCAATAAATCTTAATTTGTTAATTTATTTCCTATAAATTACACATTTAGATTTATAAGTATCTATTTCCATGATATACAGTATGTTTTTCCTTAAAAACTTACATGCAAATTGTGTGACATTTAACTTTAGTTAATAATTAATATTTCTTTACAATTATATTACATCAAAAAATCACGGCTTTGTTGTATAATTTTAGATTAGGTTTATTTTATGCACCCTGTACAATATTCATTACAAGTTCCATTAATAAAAATAATAATTATTAAATTAATTCTTTTATTGTTGTCTGTCCAAAAATAAGCAATTAATTCATTCAAAAACGGTACTGCAAATTGAAATCGGAATCCAGTATTGACTAACTGACACATTCTAATAGCAACAAACACGTGACAAAGTTTTAAATAATGTCAAAATGCTATTAATTTAAACACTTATCAATTAATTGCGAGATAGCAGAACGCTTGGAGAGAGACTCCTTCCACACGTTCTTCCCACTCAATTGTGATTGATTTGTCACGTTGGGTGTGAACAGACAACAGTGTAAGCTAATCAAATCAATAGATCAGTAGTGATGTCACAGCAAATCGTACCCCTGGATCTTTCCTTTAGTTTGGTCATTATGCACAATATTTGCACTTCGCTGCTCCCAGATCATACGCCAAAATCCGCTCGAAGGTTCCCGCAGCGCGCCTTGTGTAGCAATGTAGGCGTTCTGTTTGCGGTAACCATCAATGTAGTTTGAGTTGATGTAATCGCTTCCTGGAATACCTGCGAAAACAACACAACATACAGAACACAGTGAGAACAAGACGACTACAGAGCACTGTGAGCTGTGTTTTTAGCACATGTCTATTCGCATGCTGAAGTATTAAATAGCAAAGTATAAAACAAAATACTTGGTTTTGTATTTAATACAAAAATACAATTAATTTGTGGGGTTGCTATTTTATTGAGCTTCATTTGCGTCTGTATATTTCAGTTGCAAAGCATATCTTTAAAGACTGCACACTGACAGCACTTAGCATATGACCAAATTTTACAGTTTCATTCTCTATCTATGTTTTTTTAGAGGTGCTTGTTATATCTATAACAAATATATATGCAAAATATATTCTGTAAAAAAAAGGAAACTATACCTCTAACATGTAAGTCAAATTTCAGAAGCATGGCTTTTCAGATTTATGTAAATTAGTGCATATTCAACTATAATACGTCTTTTGTTTGCATATTTTAGCACATAACATTTTCAGAAAACTTTTTAAACAACTGTCTTAATGTACTGGAATTAATCAACTCTGTAAGTATAACGATCTTTATTATTTATAATTCACATCTGTTCACCTGTTAGACGTTTAGCATGTTGACTTATTGTTCGTCATACATTTAGTTATCAAAAACAAATCATTTAATAACATAACAGTTTTTCATTATGATAATGCTGCACTATTAGAACTGACAGATCAGTGAAGATTGTTCAAACTCTTAATATGGGAACTGCTTATGCAAATGGCCACGAGTATCTTGATTTCATATGTGTGATTTCTGATGCTAGCAAGACCTTCATTCTCCATTAGAAAAAACAAACAAACCAAAAAAACAGTAGAATAAACATGAATCTAAGTGAAAAAGTATGAGAAATCTGGAGAAAACAGAGCAAGGCTTGATTTCTGCTGTTAAAGGGCTGACAGTGTGTCAATGCTGCAGCTCCAGCTCAGCTCACACATGCAGCAGAGAGATAAAACTCATCCCAGCGTTCCCTCGTTGCCGCCCCGACGGCCTCCACTCACTTCGCTGTCCCTCCCTCTCTGGGTCTGTCTGTCTCCTTCATGTGAATCATTTCACTAAGAATTAATAAATAAATTAAAAAACTCGATGTTTTAATTTTTCGTTCATTCTGTGACTGACAGGATAGAAAGACAATTAATCCTGCATTTCCTTACCTCTTTTGGAGACAAAAGAGGCCAAAATGACACATAGATATAAAAAATAGTAATGAACAGATGTGTTCATGTGTGTGTGTGTGTGTGTGGATTTGACCAGCCATGTATACTTGACACATTATAACTCTGTTCCAAAATCTAGTGAGCTGCCAACATGTTAAGGCTTCATAAAAAGGACAGCATGAACTAATAATCTATATTTTGTCTTGTTGTCGAGTAAAATAAATATCCTGAACATAATTAAAACAACAAGCATACTGTTTTTCTTAACCCACTCATTGTTGTTTTTGCTAAATAAAACTTAAAAATCATTTTCAGAAATTGAAAGCAAGCAAAAATAAAATAAAATGTAAATGAATAAGCACATAAAATTACAAATAATACTATTAACTACAATTAAAATATATATATAGTGTGTGTGTGTGTGTGTGTGTGTGTGTGTGTGTGTGTGTGTGTGCGTGCGTGCGTGCGTGTGTGCCGTGCGTGTGTGTAAAAAGACAAAAGCACATCCAATTACAAATAATACTATTAACTACAATTAAAATGAAAACAAAATAACAACAAATGGTAAATAAGTATACTGAAATGTTAAGCAAATGATTGATATTAAAAAAAATCAAAATATGAATAAATAATATAATAAAATATAAAGAATACTAAAACAATGTACTGGTAACCGAAGGTGATTTCTTGCAGCTGAGTGCTAAGTGGCAAGCTCTGTTGGAACTAACTGGTGCATTGAGTTGAAATGATGTTCCATTAGCACTAGTGATGCTCTCTTACACCATAGATCCCTTCACAGGCAGGAAACCGCCAAGGAGGCTCACATGAGGTAACTCAGAACACAGCCACTATTTCTCCATTGTGTGTGTCTCACGATTGTTGTCTCTTGTCTGTACTGAATGTGAGCAAGCCGGTGGCAGAAAGCCGTCTCCATCAGTGTTTGTGGTGTGTGAACCGAAGCTGGTATAGGTTCCATGTGGATTTTCTGCAGCAGTTTATTACTCCATTTCATTTCTCATTGTGAAACACAAAGCAGGCACGTTTATCAGGGCTGGACATGGCAGATGGGCATTAACTTGTTTTATTGTTCGCTGGTTGAACCTGTTATTTGTCAGTTAGGAGGGAAATTAGATGTTTTATTTTTGATAATTAATTTTTTTTTTTTTTTTTTTACGAGATGCAAACGTTCAATATGAATGTGTAATGCTGCTGTATCAATATTTTTGTCTGGTTTTCAAATGGTATGAACATCCTAAAAACAAGATACATTTACATGAGAAAAAACATCATAACATCAAGACGTGTTATATATTAAACATCTTGAATTAAGTTTATTTTTCTTACTTAATTTTCTTGTTTTAAATCAACACTATGTAACTTTTTAAAGGTGGGGTTTACAGCTTTTTTTCTTTGCATGATTGTGTTTATGGGTGCAATATAGCATGTATCCGTGGTTTTTCTTTTTTTAAAAGTCTTATTTTTCAATAAATTTCACCTTTATTGTCAGCCGCGCTTCTCCTCTGTCCCCTGAACGACCGGTTCACTTCCTGATTCTATGAAAACACTCTCTCAAGAATGACGCTGTGGGCTCAGATTGGTTCGCTTGGGCCCGGTGTGTTGTGATTGGCTAAACTGTTGCTCACGTTGTTCGGAAGGTTAACGCCCATTAGCTTTACGGGAGACGCGAGCTCCGGTTCCAGAAATAAATATATGTCGAGACTGCAGTATCAGTTTGAGGCAGAATCAGACCGAGAAAGCCGCGATGAAGAGAGTCAAACAGAACCTCACCACACACGGCCCTTAATAAAGGTTTCTGAATGATAATTTGCTATATTTTTTAAACTTTATGCACGTTTGTTTTACATAATAGCATCTGACTGGCAACAATAGCAACTGACTGGCTACTAATGTTAAACTCAAACAGCGTCTGGCAGGTTTACGTTCTTGATCAAATCGAAAATAACGTCATAAAACATATTTAAATATGAAAAATACGTTTACAACATTAGTACTTATACAAAATTCAGGTCCATAATGTTTGTACCGTTGTCGTCAACACAAAATAGCATAACTGCTAGCCCATAAAGCCTATAAAGCCAGCGCTGGCATTTTAAAAAATAATAAAACACAAGGCTACGTCTGGAATTATACATGCAAATACATTTAAAATGATTAAGTCTTAGCCTACTTACAGGTTGTGTCCGGTTGTGTCTGCCTCTTGTTTTAAAGTTGGATCTGCTTCATGTTTAGTAACAGTTTCTTGTTGAATTTTGAACTCGTGGAGATTCTGGAAGCTGTCTTCCGTAAAATGCGCAGCACAGAGAGCTAGATTACGATCGTCACTTTCAGGAACATAATCAAACATAAATTGTATCCATTGTTGTCGAAGTACAGCGTCCGTGGGAAGTTTGAACACAGAAGACCTGACATCTGCGTGAACAACAACACACTCGACGAGGAGCTGCTGAAATATGATTCATGGCCTTTCCTGCATATTCCGGAGGGAAGTGGTTGATGCAAATGTGTGGGTTAGTGACGTACCATAACCCAGCTGTAGTCCAAAACAAGTCAGTTTCTGTAGGCAATTATACTTCCTGATTTTTAAAAGACAATATCTCTGCTTACACTAAACTTTCAGCGCTGCAACTTTGCAGATACTGTTCATGCACCAACAGCAACATTACACACTATTTAAAATCAAAAAAGTGAAACCGCAGTAAACCCGCCCTTTAAACCCTTATAATATTTTTCCCAAACCCTTGAGATGGTACATCGACTTACAATAGGTTGAATGACAGGTCTGCCATAGCCTGACAGTGTCTGTATCGCTTTCTCTTAAATTCCAACCAGAGAGCCCAGACCCGCGTTTTTTTTTTTTTTTTTACCTCTGTATGTTGTCATGGCTAAAGCAGCAAGAAAAACCAAGAAGCCAAAGGTTTTGTCGGAGGACAGTAGAAAGAGAATATGGGAGGGTGGCAAAAATAAAAGGCGGGATGAGGCTCAATATTGGTCCAGCGTTAGCTCGCTGTCGATCAGCCAAAGGAGGAGGGGTGCCTACCGACCGCAGCCTGTAGGATGATGACGTAGCTGGATGGTCCAATAAGTAGTGGACACAGCGAGGGGTGTCACGACCAATCAGGGCTGGCCCGTGGAATAGGATGAGTGGCTGGGGGCGCCACTAATCCATAGTGTACGCCAAAATGAGCGAACAAGTGATTTTTTAAACTAATACTATTTCAAAAACATTAATTCGTAATACTACTCCACAAAAACGTAACTAAGTCCCCCGACTCCGGTCCGGTGCATCGAATCTCCCCGTCTAGCAAATGTGAAGTGCGTGCAGAAACAGAACACGCACAATCAGCGCAGTCTCATCCAAATTCGTCATATAACTGACGTCTGGGGACGTCTTTCGACCATTCGTCAATACATGCCTATTTAGCCCCCCTAGACGTCAGTAGATGATGTTATCTCGTATCCTAACTCTACCCCAGACCTAAACCTAACCCTAAACCCAACTCGTCACCTAACTGACGTTAAAGGTAAAGCGTCAGATGTATGACGGCCCGGGATGATCATTTACCGACGTTTAAGGGGGCCCTAAAAAGGCATATATTGTCGAATGGACAAAATACATCCAAGACGTCAGTTATATGACGTATTGGGATGAGACTGTGTTACACAATCAGTTTACTGTTGGTAATGTGTTGGTGTAGCTTGGCCCCCGTGCCGCATCTACTGTAAACTGCATTTGCTTTTTTTTTGAGGGCGCTTGACACACTCAAGCATCCCCGTAGAACCAGGTCTATGTCTATCCTATGTCTGCAGGCTGATACTTGTGTTTGTTATTTATTTTCTGGTGAAAGTGTCTTGCCTCAGGCTATAATGCAAATCGATTTTTCAAATTTCGTGGGACTCCAAGAGCAGAATTTCAAAAGTGACATAATGCTGCTTTAATAAAATACAAATTATTATCTTTTTCATATAAAATAATAGCATTTTTTATAATTAAAAACAAACTATTTTTTTGAGTTTGACAACAAACACATGGAAAAACACAGCTATACAGCATAGTTCAAAACAAAATAATACTTCATCATTTCTGGACATTGACACTCAGTCTTTATTTACACTTTCTCGTGTTTTCGTATATAATTCATGAAAAGTATTGAATATAATAGGATATTTCTAATAGGGGCACATTGTAACACAGTGTTACAACATGCCCCACCTGCACAACTTGGGGTTTAAACACTTTGCTAGTGTCTTCTGCTAATTAGCGAAGCATTAAAGAAGTGTATCAACTGTTAAACAACAGATTGGAGATTAAAATAATATCATAGTTGTCTAATTTTAATTCTAATTAATAAACACAAAAGATAGAGAAGAAAAATTAACTTAAGTAAGAAATGTACTTTTTGTACTTTTGGGAAGTTTTGTCATGCTGGTATGTGTGGAAGTATTTAAAACAAGTGTGTTACAACTAGCTCCGTGCTGCGTTCGTGCCCCACGCTCCCCTAAATTCAGTGTTACATAATTTACCCATTATAAATGTGGTTTAGATTACTTTATTTGGTTTACTTTATCAATGTAAAGCAATTTCCTTTTAATTTGATTAGTAACTAAATTAATTACACATTTTACCTCAATAAATAGCAACTAAATACAATTACATTTTGTAATTCAATAATATAATTTCATTACAGGTTACTAGTTACCCCTTAACCCTGCATACATTATACATTTTGTTCTAATATATTGATGTATATCTATCTATCTATCTATCTATCTATCTATCTATCTATCTATCTATCTATCTATCTATCTATCTATCTGTCTGTCTATCTATCTATCTATCTATCTATCTATCTATCATCTAGTCATTCATCGATCTATCTATCCATCATCTATCTATCTATCTATCTATCTGTCTATCTATCTATCTCTCTATCTATCTATCTATCTATCTATCTATCTATCTATCTATATCTATCTATATATAAAGTAAATCTTTATGGAAAAAATGTTTTTGAGGTGGACATTTGTATGTATATGTTTCTTATTGTATTCTGATGCACTTCTACCTATATGCTTCCTTTAATTCAAATTCGAATTGTAATTCTTGGTCTGTTTTTGACATCAATTTCAAATTCAATAAAAAAAATTTAAGAATTGAATAGGAATTCAATAGTTATTGTCAATTAAATTTTTCATATAAAATAATAGCATTTTTTATAATTAAAAACAAACTATTCTTTTGAGTTTGACAACAAACACATGGAAAAACACACTATACAGCATAGTTCAAACAAAATAATACTTCATCATTTTTGGACATTGACACTCAGTCTTTATTTACACTTTCTCGTGTTTGCAATATAATTCATAAAAGTATTGAATATAATAGGATATTTTGATAGGGGCACATTGTAACACAGTGTTACAACATGCCCCACCTACAACTGGGGTTTAAACATTTTGCTATGTCTTCTGAATTAGAACATTAAGAAGTGTATCAACTGTTAAACAACAATTGAGATTAAAATAATATAGTTGTTAATTTTAATTCTAATTAATAAACCAAAAAATGAGAGAAAAATTATTTTGTCTTTGGGAAGTTTTGTCATGCTGGTATGTGTGGAAGTATTTAAAACAAATGGAAAATGGAAAAAATGTTTTTGAGGTGGACATTTGTATGTATATGTTTTTTATTGTATTCTATGTATTCTATGTATAGCTTCCTTTAATTCAAATTCGAATTGTAATTCTAGGTCCTGTTTTTGACATCAATTCAAATTCAATAAAAAAAATTTAAGAATTGAATAGGAATTCAATAGTTATTGTCAATTAATTTTTCAATAGTTATTGTCAATTAAATTCTGAATTGTGCTCAAGCCTGATCTCCAAGTCGGCTTGAGTTGATTGCAAGTCCGAAATTAGGGCTTTATACTCAAGACAGATACCTGTCCTAACTGAGTTCCATGTGTATGAGATACCTGTGTGTTTTACAGGGGTTTCAAGAGAGATGCGTGTGTGTTTACAGGAGTTTCAAAAGCAATACCTGCCCTAACTGAGTTACATGTGTATGAGATACCTGTGTGTTTTACAGGGGTTTCAAGAGAGATACGTATGTGTTTAGAGGAGTTTCAAAAGAGATACCTGTCCTAACTGAGTTACATGTCAGACACCTGTGTATATTTACAGGTGTTTCAAGAGAGATACCTGTGTGTGTTTACAGGGGTTTCAAGAGAGATACCTGTCCTAACTGAGTTACATATGTATCAGATAACTGTGCATGTTTACAGGGGTTTCAAGAGAGATACCTGTGTGTGTGTGTGTGTGTGTGTGTGTGTGTGTGTGTGTGTGTGTGTGTGTGTGTGTGTGTGTGTGTGTGTGTGTGTGTGTGTGTGTGTGTTGTGTTTACAGGGGTTTTAAAAGAGATACTTGTTTGGAGTATGACCTCCTGATTGTTCGTTGCCGTCTCATTTTGCTGAGTTGGTAGCTTTCTAACGCTGCTAAGCGAGACGTTGTATTTTGATTAACTGGAAGGGTCCTCACGCCCTTTCTCGTATTCGGTGGATAAAAGATGCCTTATTTTTTTGTTAAATTGAAAAAAAAAAAACACTGCCTTCGTGGTTTCATGGTTAAATTTTCAAGAATTTGGTTACCTTTTTTAGAGCATGTTAAATCTCTGCAGCTGGATGCAGTCTCAATTGACTGACTTACTACCCACCCTGCCCTATCAGTGTTGGTTATTCTGGTAGAACACTTCGTTAGTCTTTGGGTTACTCAACTTTACTTACTGGACCTAGTTAAGGCTCACTTTGTCCTGTGTCTGTATTATTACATACAGTTCTGTTATAATATATTATATTCTGTCCTAAACCTGTTACTGGGGTGAAGGACTTTGCTGTTGGTGTTTTTGTATTGATCTTTATTTGTTTAATTTTTGCTTATTGTAATTTTATTTATTTATTTATTTTTGTATTTCCTTTTTTTGAGTGTTTGTCCTTGTTGTTGTGACAAATTCAAAATTCAATAAATAAATCATACATAAAAGAGATACCTGTCCTAACTGAGTTATATGTACATTAGATACCTGTGTGTGTTTACAGGGGTTTTAGAGAATCACGTGTCCTAACTGAATTACGTGTGTATCAGACACCAGTGTATCTTTACATGGGTTTCAAAAGAGATACCCGTGTGTGTTTACAGGGGTTTCTGAGAGACACCTGTCCTAACTAAGTTAAATGTGCATGAGATACCTGTGTGCTTTTACAGTGGTTTAAGTATAAATCTGATCAAATGTTGTTTGTTCAGACATATAATTTGTACATTTATTAATCAATTTGTATTTTTTGTTGTAACTTTTTTTGACATTTGTCATAACTTTTTTGTTAATTATTTTTATTCATTTTATGAATACTCCTGAAATGACACAATGATCAAACACTAATGAGAAGAGAAGACTGTACCATCGAGTGGCAGAGAGCAGGACCCTGGAGTGATCATAGGCGATGACGTTAGCGTATCTGTTCTTTGGTTTATTCACCTCCAGATTTGAATGCTCCCACGTGAACTGCTGACCAGGATCAATTGACTAAGGAAAAATTAGGAAAACAGATTAATTAATGAGCACACATTAACCATCAGAGCAAAAAAATAAATAAAAGTCACACAGATGCGTTTCATTTGCACCCCTGCATATGCTAACCTTTGGCTCAGACACAACATACTCAGAGCGCATCATGGCCAAAAATATCCATCTAAAATAGAAAGACGTGTCCTGACCTGTACAGTTATGATCAGCATTCAGTGTCTGTAAAAATGAGAGCGGTGACTGTAACACGTCATATATGGAGAATGTTCAGAAATATACGCTGGTGCTAGGCGGAAATGCAGGAAAAAGCTTTATCACAAACTCATAGTATATATAAATTTGCAATGAATTACTGACACTGTCATTGCAGATGACATTGGTGCACATATGAATGATTGATTGAATGAATGAATGAATGAATGAATGAATGAATGAATGAGTGAGTGAGTGAGTGAGTGAAATGAATGAATGAATGAATGAATGAGTGAGTGAATGAGTGAGTGAGTGAGTGAATGAATGAATGAATGAATGAATGAACGAATGAATGAATGGATGAATTATCGAACGTATAGCCTTGTATATATATAAATGTGCAATGAATAACTGACACTGACATTGTAGATGACATCGGTACATATATGAATGAATGAATGAATGAATTAATTAATTAATGAGTTAACAATCTATTCATTCATTATCACAAACTTATATCCTAGTATAAAATAAATGTGCTATGAATAACTGAGTGTCATTGTAGATGACATCGGTGCACATATGAATGAATGAATGAATGAATGAATGAATGAATGAATGAATGAATGATGAATGAATGAACAATCCATTCATTCATTAACACAAACTAATATCCTAGTATATACAGTATAAATGTGCAATGAATTACTATAACTGTCATTGCAGATGACATCAGTGCACAAATGAATGAATGAATGAATGAATGAATGAATGAATGAATGAATGAATGAAATGAATGAATGAATGAATGAACAATCCATTCATTAATTATCACAAACTTATATCCAAGTATATGTAAATGTGCAAATGAATAACTGACACTGTCATTGTAGATGAACATAGGTGCACAAATGAGTGAGTGAGTGAGTGAGTGAGTGAATGAATGAATAATCCATTCATTCGTTATCACAAACTTACATCCTAGTATATGTAAATGTGCAATGAATTACTGACACTGTCATTGTAGATGACATCGTGCACAAATGAATGAATGAATGAATGAATGAATATCTATTGAGTAGCAAATGGACACATTTTGTTTTTTCAGGAAATGAACGGATTAATGCACAAAATGAATGCATGCATATTATTTCGAATTAAAATAATTATAATTATAAATAATTAATGAAAACAGTAATAACATGTCTAGCAAATAAACGAATTAATAATTTAAAAGATTAATGAATAAATTGACAAGTTAAACACATGAATGGAGCAACTTTGGACAAAATGATGCACAAAGGAATGAATGCATGAAAGCATATATAATACACATATGAGTAAATAATTAAAGTGATGAATATATGAGTAAATAATAAAGTGATTAATAAATTAATGAATGAAATGAACTGAAAAGGGAATGAACGAATTAATATATTACAAAACAAAAATAATTTATATTAACAAATGCATTCAATTAACAAAAACATTAATATATCACAAAAAGAAAGAAAAAGAAAAAAGAAAGAAAGAAAGCATATATATTCCATTTATAGGCAAATAAATTAAAGACAAATTATCGATATTCATAAAATGAATGAATAAATGAATGAATAAAAGAAAGAACATATTAATGGATCAAATGCATGAAGACGTTAATAAAGGGAGGGAAATTAATTAATTGTTAAAAAAATGAATGGATTTAATGAAATGACAAAAAAATACAGATGAACAAAGGACAGAATGAACTCCACATACAGTATGGCTCTTCCTGCAGTGATGCTCCTCTATACATTTTGTCAGGAAGTCACACGATTGAAGGTTTCAGCACTAAGCAGTAAAAACAGGTGTCGGCATAAAAGCGCTAGAGAACGCGGGATGAGTCTGCCAGTGAAAGAGCTTTTGTGCACAATATGACCTCAGAGTCAGTCTTATGTGCAGTTTGCAATTTTTTCCCATTTACTTTAATAATGAAATTATTCAGTCTCGCAGTGTCTTTTGAAAATGAAAAGATGATACGCATCTGCCTGCGAGCCAGCTCTCCGCGTTGACAAATTTCAAATTACAGTTTTCAGAGGAGCGTTGAATGAATGAAAATTGGTCCCGTAAGCGTAGAGGGGAAAGTAATGTCTTCATGCCTTGAATAGATTTTAAAGGATCACACAGAGATGTGCTCCCTTTCAAACGGCGCTTTTGTCCACTGATGTGCCCTTTCAAACAAGAGCCGACGACTGCAAACAAATCGCAGCCCCACTTGGACAAATTACACTCCAAAATAGCAAAACAGATAAATGCTGAGATTGTCAATAGCCAAGACAGATATTCCACATTTGCAGTCTGAGTTTGGCTGTTGAGAGAAGAGGAGAACGCTGCTGTTTTCACAGTAAAGTGCTTGCGCTTGTTTGTGTAACAACTGGGGCCCAATATGAAGAAACATAAATTGACAGTGGTGCTATTTTTCTACCAGGGCGAGTCGCTGCGCTGCACCATAAAGCGTCACTAAAGATGACAAATCTCCAGTTAAGCCGCGTCATTCTGCCCAAATCTTTTGAAACATTGCCTGTGAACTCGCTTGCTTCATTGTGCTGCTGAAAATTACTTTCCGTGCCCATGCAAAACCACCCCAGAATGACAATCCCGTGTGTTTTAGCTCAGCTCTGGCAGTCGTCTTGCGCGGACCTCCACGTCTGACCTCATGCTCAGAAACCGCAGACTGAGGGGCCTGAAAAAAGTGACGAAACCTGGCTCTCACGGCCCAGCTACACTCAAATAACAAGCCGTCGGAAAACAAAACAGAGCATAATGTTGGGATCTCAACTGACACGTCTCTCCCAACTAGATAACAAGATTACACCAAGAAACATCCTACCTGACCTTTCCTACGGTGGCGTGTTAAATGACAGCTGATAGGCGGCAGGAGATACGGACAGGAAAGGTTTCATTGTGGTTGGCGGGGAGCTGTGAGCGTGACCGAGACAATCGATATCGACTGTGAGCATCAAACGTTCATCAGGTCAAAACCGAATAGCGGTGGTCCGTCTGAACGCTTCACACGGTGCGCAGGAACAGTTGCCAGGGTGTGAGTAACCGTGATAGCGATGCTTGGCCTTAAAACTACCAGCAATAATGTTGAAAAACATTCGATTTGTTGTTGTAAACCCTTTTAACATATGAATATATATATATATATATATATATTATATATATATATATATATATATATATATATATATATATATATATATGGATACTGCAAAATCATACCCTAGAACATGACCATCTGTTTTGTTCATGTTGTTCCTTCTGTCATTTATGTATGAAGAGTCAAACAAGCCATTATTCATTCTAACACACATTCTCCTTTCACATACATATATTTTTGCTTTCACACACTTACATTCTCCTTTCACATACATATATTTTTGCTTTCAGACTAATATTCTCCTTTCATATACATATAATACTGCTCTCAGTCACATAATGCATGCATACATACATTTAGCTCTTATTCAAAATATACATATAAATGTATGTAAGAACAAAATGTATGTCCAAAGAAATATGTGTACGTAAGAGAATGTATGTATGTGTGAGAGAGAGAATAGTGAAAACAAAAGGCTCAGCGCCGCCAAATTGGTGCATTTTTTTCAATAAAATATAGGTTTGTGTATTATGTGTTTGTTGATGTGCTGTAAATCATTTTATTAAATTCAAAGCAAACTACAGGGATGCAATGTCATTCAACTAAACGTATCTGTTCTTTCGGATGATGGGAACTTTTGATGCCTTGCATAAAATTAATGACTTATTCCTAAAGATACTGAATACAATTACTTTGGATATTGAAATATGTTCTTAGAACTGTGCACTGATTGTTTATGGGCAGATTAGAAGCAGTCACAGCATCTTGTGGCTATGAATGAACCTGCAGGGCGGCGATCTGAAAGGAACAGTTCCGCCACCGAACGTGAGCCCATTTCCAGCGTGAATCAGCATTGTAACGGTGGGAACGGGTCAACAGAGACCGGTTAATTACAATTGAATTACTTTTAAATGTGTAATTTTTACTTCTAAAATTATGTTAAACAAGTTTAAATGTAGGCAATATATTTAGGTGTGGGAAAATTGAATAAAATAAACTGTATTAAGAACTGTATCGAAAATAAAGGAGGTTATCATAAATCAGTGGTTGTTTGGATTATTTTCTAAAGCTTTAGATCAGTGATTCCCAACCGTGAGTACTTGTGTGGGTTTTAGGCAGTATGCGAAAAGATTTAGATTTTGCTTGGGTCTGTCAGTCGCTCCAGCTTCACCCCAACCTGGCATGTTAATAGCTGCAATTGTGTCTATTTACAATGTGATTTTGCAGCATTGATTATTGTAGCCAATCATAGGCATTATTGTTGAAAATAATGCCAATCAGAGGTGTTTAAGTTACCAGTTGGTTGTGAGACACAGCTCAATATCCCTCAAAACACTAAATGAATGTCTGCCAAGAGCCAGATTCATGCTGCGTTCATGTGCTATGGTAATTATGGTAAATACCAAAAACCGACGTGGAAAATGCACATGAACACCCCCTCATGTGGTATTTTCCACTGGGCAACTCGTAGAATATTTTGATGGACGAGTTGCCGAGATGAGAATAACCTTTGATCTTTTCAAAATGGCGGAGAGCACCGTGAGAGTCGTGAATGGTAAAAATATATACTATTCATGATCTAGAAATTATTATACAGCATATTATTTACCTTTTGAGTTTTGATAAATCATTTTCTTGCTGTTGCAGATGACTTAAGCAATCTAAAATAGTTTTAGCTAAATAACAGGTCTGAATCTCCATCTTTTTACCACATTACGACAACAAAAGCACTTGAACGCAACACACTGGTAAATACCAGTTCACAAGTGGAAAATATCCTATTTTCCATAGCATGTGAACGCAGCATAAGTCCTACTACGTGCTCACAAATCCTCACATTATAACAAACAAAGAATTTATACACATTGTAATTTAAAGATTTATTGTGCACTTTAGTAAGATTCATAGATTAAAACAACACTTTTTGCATGTGTGCCAACTGTCAGCTTCAGTGATTAACGGAGCACTTGTTTGCTTGCTTTCTGTGTAATTCATTCATAATTTAAAGTAAATTGATTATTTTTCACTAAACTTTGTTACTTTTCCTACTTTAGTACAAACGTGCTGAAATTTGACAACTGATTTTTAAACCTAGTGATTTTATAATGTCTAATTATAAATTCAAAAGTAAAACAGGTTGGAGAGTGCAAATTACTATTCGTTTTCCCCTTACACATAAGTGTGTAATTTACTCAAATGCCTTTCCTTTCATATATTTAAAATGACTTGCAGATTTATAACTTCATTATCTCTTAAGACATTATGACTGTAACAAAAGCTTTGTGCGGCTAATGCTTCTTTGGTTATGAACAGCTTGTGCAAGCGTGCGTGCGTCCATCAGGGTTGCAGTTTCGCTTGTCGCCATAGGCGGCATAGTTCTGCAAAATCTCAGAGACTTGCGCAATGCACCTTTAAAAATGGGAAAGGTGGTTTACTTATTAAAAGTGTTCACTGAAATGTTCTTACGGGAACCAAACTGATTCTTCTATATCATAAAAAAAAAAACATTTTCTGAAACTTTATTTTTAATAGCGCAGTTTCTGTGAAAAAATAAGTAAAAAATAAAATACCAGAAATATTGCCTTTGACAATAGGGGGACCTAGGAAAAAAAGGGGTAAAAGGGGCTGAGAACAAAAACAGCTTTTTTTTCCCTGCAGAAAATAAAACAGCTGATGATTACCTCATATTCCTGTGAAAACTTCAGGTTGTCGTTTGCTTTCAGGCGCTCGATATGATCAGCCAGCTCCATGACCGGGATGGGAGGGTGACTGGCCATCCCTATGGACAGGAGACAAACAAAGAGTCATGATGTAAGTGCTAGCGAATCTGAGCATACACAGAGAGATGAGCATTATAGAGGATGAAGAATGTGAGGTTTTTATTTTGGCCTGTATGATTGGACGAAGCAGCCACATGCTTGAAGAAAATGGACACAAAAGCCGCACAGAGCATTCCTAATGAAGAGAAGAATGTTATTCGTCTCGCAAGCTTTAACATGGTGGAAAGATGGAATAGAGGAGAACGTTAGGGGCTGGATATTAAAGTCTGAGCCGGCCATGAGTCTAAATAATGCGACATATCGAACCCCGCCTCCTGCGCTGGCGTGCGGCAAAGCGGTGTGAGTCGATGAACGCATAAATAAATGAGACAATTAAGAGAGCAATTGGAGAAATGAACAGACACAGTGGCATATGTAGAAACAAGAACGACTAACTTGACAAATGGAGGTTACTGGGGTAAACCGATGTGGCTGAACCTGCAAAGGAAAAGGGTACGGGGATAAATCATACTAGCTGACGTTAAAACAAGCAAATGTGGTCATCGATCAGCTACCGGAACTAAAAAGAGGCAGTAGAAACACAGTCTGAAATGACAATAGACAGTTTGGAACAACGTTTCAACTTTATATTTAAGTTTGTTAGTCAAAACAAATTCACGCATGCCAATGGCTAACATACGACAAGCATGTGGAAATGAGGATAACAAGTTTGGAAGGGAAACCAAAAAAAAAAAATGTCAAAACAAACAAACAAATGTAACAAAGAGAAAGACGATAGTGTGCACGTTTATCATGCGCGTGTTTGCTTGTTCTCTTTAGTAACGAAGGCACATGTCTGTGAGAGAAAGAGCTAGTGTTTGCACTGCAGAGGATGCTTTTGAATAGTCGAGGAGCAGAAGCTGCTCTCTGATAACCGGTTTGCATAACAATAGCCTGCGTGCCACAGAAAAAGAGTCCGGTACGCTTGGACGTGGCACTGCGGTTCTTTCATCTCAGGGCTGATAGAAGAGGGCATTAGCTAATGGAAGCAGCAGGAGAGAGCTGCCATCCACCGCCTCTCAAGACCCATTACCAGCCACGGTGACAATGAAACTGCCATTCGGAGAAACGCGTCGGAGCGACATCAAGCACCCTCAAGATGAAAATTGAGATGGGGGAGGGTTGGGTGACCGCACGACGGCATCTAAGGGTTTGAAGAGAGGAGGGCTAATGCAGGGGCCGTACTCACAGAAGAGAGGGATCTTCAGCTGTCGAGAGCCTGCGTTCCCCTGCCTGAAGGGAAAATGGAGGATGCAAAGCTTCTCTAAGAGGCTGTTTGCGAAAGAGGGGCATGAGTCCACTAATAAAGAGCGGTGGAAAGGATTGAGTGCATGGAACATTGCTCTTGAAACCATGTTGCAATGCAAACCCGACACGTGAATACAGTATGAGTCTTTCCATGTTTGTGTTGTAGATGAATATCAAACCTAACACAGGCTGCAGTGCATGGATGGGAATCAAGTTAGTGATTTGGATTCTCAACAACTTTTTTTTCTGACACTAGATAAATGGTTCAAGAAGAAAAACGAGCTTGAACCAGCTTGAGGTCGTTGACTAGTCTCCCGGACTACCCTGATGATGAGCACGCAACCACTGAATGGTCCTAAATCAGACCTTGACTTTGGGCTAATACCAGCTAAACACAGTCTTTTAAGCTGTTTTGCTTCTGTCAGGTTTTTCATCAAGATCAACAGTCATGTTTACCTCGCAACACTTCTTCATTCATGCTTGTGTGCTTTCAAACAAACTATATAATAACCAATGGCACTTTTAAGGGTTTTGGTTATCACCAAATGTCAATCCTTAGAATAAACTCATTAGCTATGTCACCCAAATAAACAATTTATAATTTCACTGAGGAAATCCAATTGTGGGAAATTAGTAAACATACCTTGTGAGGTGTCATGAATTGTGTTGTGGGGAAAGTAAGTTTTTGGGGTTGGTTGGTTTGCCTCCCAAAACCCCTCTAAACCCATCAAAACAGACCAGTAGTGTGAAAAGTGTTAGAAGCAAGCTAACACCATAAAATGCTGGTCTAAGCTGTTTTTATTAGAAAAAGTGAACTGTTTCCCTCCAGTCCATCTGTCTTGCACTTGCAGCCCAGGTGTTTCTGACAGACAGACATATGGACTCCTGTTCATTGTGTTTAGAGCTAGTCTCGCTGGCACCAGGTTATACTCTGAGAAACTAATGGAGCAACTGTTGTCACCGCTGTTCTGCCCCACAGAAAATAAATCTATAGGTCTTCATGGCTGACCGCTCTAGAACCGAGTGTACTTCACCTCAAGGTCAGAAGGGAGCAGCGCTTCACTGCTCGAACAATTTCCAGATTCCTCTCACACCTCGTTCACACTCCGCTGACTTCAAGCACAATGGCCTGCCTACATGTGTGTCTATGTGTGTTTTGATTCACCAAGTGGAATACACAATCACCAACAGAGGTTGTATTGAATATATATCGCCATGGTCTTCTTATGCTGGCTTCTATTAGCGACAGGCTTTGGTCTTCAGGTAAACTAAGGTTCAGGTAAACAGGTTGCTAGGAGTACTTGGGTCAGCAGTAAAGCTGCAGTTCCTGAGTCCAGAGGGATTTCCTGCCCTTTTGTCTGTCCTAAAGCCACCTGTCCTGTGTGTTTGTGAGCACTCAGGCTGGTTCCTCAATAGGTCTGCTCTCTATTTCGGCTCCATATGGCTAACAGACCTTCACATTGCATCTTTAATATGCTAAGAAAAACAAGAGCATGGCTTTTGACCTTTCTACTCTGTTTGTGTTGAAGGACTCATTTAAGACTGTGTTTCTGAATGACACAGAGGTGCCTACAAGCTGACCGAGATGGTATATCTGCTCCCAAAACCAATGAGCTGCCTAGTTGTCTACATAGGCAGAATCTATAATTGATTCTCTTGAGTCATTGATTTGAAATATTCTTCATAGGCAGCACTGACACAATTTGATGTTATCATGCTGGAAAGCTAGCAACAAAGAAATATACAGAATAATATGGATGACATGTTTCTGAGCATTTCACAATGCATTCTGTAAAGGCAAAATGCAATGCTGCCACACAATTTTAGTGAAGTATTGCCCCAGGCATTTTAAGCAGCCTTAAAGTCTGGAGTGCTCCAATGACATCCAAAATTCTGTCTAGGTAGGCAGCTCACTGAGTTTTGGAACAGAGCTAGTGTGTTCTAGACCAGTGATTCCCAAACTTGATCCTGGAAGTTCCCAAAAAATGCACATTTTGTTAGTCTCACTAATCAAACATGTTTGATTTAACTCATCAGTTTGTTAGTTATTATAGACACTCAATCCAAAAATAAGATCAGATAAGAGAGGCATCCGGAATTGAGAGTACCAGGGTTGGGAAGCACTGCTCTAGACTATCACGCACCTCATGATTCAATATATTATACTTTACTTTTTTATATTAAACTTCCCTTCATGGAAAAAATAGCAGGAATCAAAACTTTGTTGAAGCTTCTTAGGACAGTGTGTTTGAGGATTTGTGTTTGATTTGCGTTTGTGTAAAGCAGCTCTTACCAGGAGTCTGAAAGTTCAGACGGCGTAGCTTTACGGGGTCGGTGGGGTGATGGGAAGGCATTTCTTTACCGCTGGGTAGACTGCCTTTCCTGGCCTCTGACTCTGCCCTTTTCCTGAAAAAGAAAAAAGAAAAAACATAACATAAAAGTACTTAAAAGACAATTTTAACTTTGCTTGGACTATCAGAGGATCACTGCAAGTGGACAAGCAAACACGCTTGTGATCGAATTTGAAATTAGTGTTCAGTGCCCTCGATTGTGCCCTAACCACTGCATGAGTCTCAGGTACAGTTCTTCTAATGCTCTTACCTGTCTGGTTGACTGCTCCAGTGAAAACAGCAGAAAGGGAGAACAGAGGTTAGTATACAAGACAAACACAGATCTCCTCATCAGTTCTACTGATATTCAGAGGGGTTTTTGCAATTGTTCATTTTCATCTGATACATTGTGTTAACCCCTGAGGTCCCCACGCTTTGATCGTTTTTTTTTTCACATAGCTGCAACATAGACTTAAAATACTCTGTCATTAATGGTCATATAAATAAAATCAATAAATGATTATAATCTATAGAGGGTCTTCTTTTTTGTGTACACTCTTATTAACATCATAACCTTGTCTTGTGTGTGTATATATATATATATATATATATATATATATATTATATGGCTGGCCTGTTCACGCCCATTCGCATATTGCCTTGGCGAACAAAAAATGTTTTCAAAAATTTTAACCCAATTCACAGTTTTATGTGAACAGATTAGGAGGATGATTTTCAGATCATTGTGAAGAAAAAGCTCTTAGGCCACAACATCCATTAGTCGAGAACTTGTGGACGCATCATGTGTTGGCCTTATTTCAGAAACTTTCATTTTTTGTTTTTTCAATAACCCCGCATAAACAATATTCTCTCAAAAATACAAACATGTACATGCATGTTGCTCACATATTATGGTTGCCCTTTTTGTGCTGAATATAGTGTAATTTCACCCGTGCCAGTAATATGTTTATAAGCAACTTTAAAAAGCACAGATGTCAGGGCATCTCAGAACATCTCAAGGACACCAAATACACCTTGGTCTCCAAGGGTTAGACATAGATCCACTGTGCAACTGGTGGTGTGAGAAAAAACGTCTTAATCTCACAAAGTCTTGTTTCTCAATAATTTTGGGTTTTTGAAGTGTGCCAACAGGATCTGATGAGCAAAACTAATTATAAAACTAATAAGGAATTCTGTTCAAAAGGTTGGGGTCTTATACGATTTTTAATGTAGCATGATGACTCCAGTCTTCATTGTCATATGATCCTTTAGAAATCCTTCCAATGTTAAAAAAAACATGATACTTGTATAAATATTCATTAATAAATGGAATGGATTAAAATAACAGCATGTATTTGAAATACATTTTTTGTAATGTTTTCACTGTCTCTTTTAATCATATTAATGTTGCTTCTGAATAAAAGTATTAATAATATAATATAATCACTAAAAATGTTATGGCTTTTCCAAGCATGGCAGAAAAATCTGTTTTAATACCCTGATATTTACAGGTTTGTACTTCACTGTCTTGACAGCAGGAATTGCTCATGTGAAACTGTTTGTTTGGATTGAATTGGTGCATCATGGGCAGCGAGTGTGTTGTGTTGTTGACATTGTAATATTACACTATGAGATGTGTGCATGAGCCCGTGACATTGATTCTGTGATTAACAAATAAATCTGCCATCAGAAGACAACAAATAACCCTGGATATATGAAGGACCTCATCACAATAGATGTTCAACTCAATGCCTGACTGTAATTTTTAGCAGATGATCAGATCAGTCTATATTCAAATGAGGGCCACAGATTACTGAAGATACGTACAATGCATAACTGCATAAACACACATACACACACACAATGGCTTAAAGTCAACAATTCAAATTACCTTCTTAACCCAACTTTCAGCTCTTATTGAGAACAATTCATCAGTAAATGTTATTCCAACTACCACCTTGTATTCATAATCTATCACCCTAATAGCTCAACAATTGAGTCCTTTAGATAATGTTAACCTACAGCCACAATACTTTTTTATTTTCACTGTTTCACAGAGAATACTGAAATACTTCAGATTATAAGTCAAATAATGTGCAAAGGTTATTGAGAGTGTGTGTTTCTACACAGTTTCTACCTCTTGTACAGCAAGATGGCGATGACAATACAGATGATGAAGATGACGGCCAGCACAGGCCCCACAACCCAGATCAGACCCTCTTCTTCATCGATTATGGGCTGTGGGTCCATATCAGCAAATACCACCGGATCAGAGTATGGACTTGCCGCGTACAGCATCTGAAAGAAAACCCAAACAACGACAGTGTCATCTGAAGCGCTTGATCAAGAAACCCTGAATCCACACTTTCACACCAAATACTCCAAGTTTAATAAAACCCATTGTTTTTTTTATGTTGATTACCACATAAAACAATCGTTTCATGTCCCTTGGCTTGACAAAAAAAAGCTGAAATATTATTTAAAGTAACGCATACAATGGTACGAGAGTAACAGAGGGTTTCAAAGTCAAGTCAAGTCTTTACTTCTACAGTGCTTTATACAATACAAATTGTTTCAATGCAACTTCACAATAATAAACAGGAAAATAACATAATAAATTATGCAAACCATCAAATATGTGGCAAATTCTGCTGTAAAGCAGCTTTGAAAAGACAATACAAGCTAATGGTACAATCTCAGAACTTTGGCTAACATTTTGGCAAGGTTCTCTCGAAGTTATGAACAAAAATAGTTTTTTATACGTTTGATGGAATGTTTTTTTTGTTTTTTTTGCCATTAGTTTTAAGTGGACATGTTTTTTTATATTTACATTTATTCATATAGCTGAATGAAAGTGACTTACAATTGCTATATTTGTCAGAGGTTGCACGCCTCTGGAGCAACTAGGGGTTAAGTGTCTTGCTCAGGGACACATTGGTGTCTCACAGTGCATTCGAAACCAAAGCCCCCACACCAAAGGCATACGTCTTATCCACTGCGCCATCAACACCCCATTAGTTTTAATTGGACATTTTCTTTCAATGTTACTTTTTGTTTCAGAGTATTCAGACAACTGAACATTAAGAAGAGACAACAAGAAAACCAATATTTTTTTTATTTTGATTTTAAATATTTAGAGAACATTCAGAAATAACCTTTAATAACTTAAAGGGATAGTTTAAGTAGGGGAAATTTGCTGTTAATTTAATCACCCTCAGACCATTCAAGATCTCAAAATGACGGGACCCATTGACTTCCATTACATGAATCACAAATGCTCACTGTTTCAGCTAAAAACCTAATGTACTGTTCTACTAAAGAAAAAGTGTCACCTATGTTAGATGGCTGTGGACCAGTAAATTAACAGCATTTTTGGGTGAACTAACCCTTTTAAAGGGAATGTTAGCAAAACTTTCTTAGAACATTTATGCTAGTTTGTAAAGTGCCATTATTCAGCTCAATTTAATAACTATGTATAAATCTGAAACTTGTGATAAACTTAAAGCTTGTAGATTTGTTAACACTAGAAGTGCCAGAATTCCATAACTACTAGGACTGCCACAAGCGGCCATTTTGACTGCTAGATTACAAACTATCTTTAATGATAAATATGCAATTGAGAGATTAATGCATTCATTGCATTGGGATATCTTTTAAAAACAAAACAACACCAAATTGTACATTTAAACAAGTTTAATTATACATTTATACAGTAAATAACAATATCATTAGTAGCCTACCACAATTATTGGATATTCAAAACAGATAGGCTATATTTTCATATCCATTAAACAGAACTCAGAACAAAATAATAACAACTAAAAGTATCTTATTTAGATATACTGTTGACAGTGAGAGAGACAAAAGGTCAACCCTGGGAAATGTAACAAAATAATACAGCGAAATTCAGTGCGGTCAATATGACCGTCTATGGCCGAAATAGAGTAAAAATGTTCTTTTTTTTTTGCCTTGTATAATTTATATGAAAAACATTTTAAAAGAAAATACAGACACTTTTAGGAAAAGTCAGGTACCAGCAGGATTTTTTGTTTGTTTGTTTTGTTTTGTTTTCAACAAAGTGCAGATATAAAATTCTAAACGGTCAAAATGACCGTCATGGCTTTTCTAGTGTTAAAGCACTACATGAATTGATCAGCAGAAGAAGAGTTTGTTATTTGATCTGTAAAGTGCCTAAATCATTCCTTTAAGGAGAAACTGCTTTTCTATGTGAATGAATGAATTATTCTCACATTATTCTTACATTAGTATTTCTGGTATGTTTCTTTAAAACAGGTTCCTTGCAATCAATGGCAACATATTATTATTCAAGTACATAGTCAAACAGCCTGGATGTGCTGGAAACAATTAACGGAAACAATTAAACTGAACTATATAAATATGATTATATAAAAACACTGTCAGAGGTCTCAAATCCTGTTATGACTCTGATTAATGCAAAATTCATCAGTGTGTGTTGCCATGTGTTCAGTGATGTGAGTTACCTACTACATTCAGTGATTAGCATCTAATTTACTCTCAAATCACCAGCACAAGCAGATAAACAGAGACATTAGACGCAAGACACTCACGCACACACAAACGTTTCTTAGGCATTATATTCAGAAATATTATGAGACATATACTGCCAAACAGTTCGTAAGTTTAAAATGATTAAACATTTTTTTTATGTTTTTGAAATAATTCTCTTCTGTTCACCAAGGCTGCATTTATTTGATCAAATATACAGTAAAAACTGTAATATTGTGAAATATTATTGCAAATTAAAGTAACCGTTTTCCATGTTCTATACTGTATATTGTAAAATGTAAATTTATTCCAGTGATGCAAAGTTGAATTGTAAGCATCATTACTCCAGTCTTCAGTGTCACAAAATCTTTCAGAAAACATTCTGATTTGCTGCTCAATGAACATTTCTTATTATTATCAAAGTTAATAACAGTTGTTACTAATTAATATTTTTGTGGTTACCGTGATACTTGTCTGGATTATTAGATGATTAATAACAAGAATTTTTTTTTTTTAAATAGAAACTTTTGTAACAATATAAATGTCTTTACTGTCACTTTTGATAAATTCAAAGCATCCTTGCTGAATAAAAGTATTCATTTATTTTTATTTCTTTCATTGTTTCTAGTTTTGTATAACTACTTTCAATTTCCAATTTATACATGAGATTAACAAAGAAACATGGAGGAAAGTGTAAACACAGAGCGGGACGTGTTCGCATGAACAGCTATATGAGGTTTGGTCACTGCATGTGTCTGAAGTCCAGCTATATGAGGTTTGGTCTCTACTGTCTGAGTTTTTGTCTTCCCAGTGCACAGTGAATGCAGTCTCACTGCTTTCACAGAGCTAATCATTCCTTAGTCTGTCTGTCTGTATGTGTGTGTGTGTGTGTGTGTGTGTGTCTGTCTCTGCAGTGCAGTTGATAAGACTCTGCTGCTATTAAAGAGAAGGCGTTTATCTCACAGTCCCGCCGCTGACAGCTCTTCAGGGCTTTCCCTGTGAGATACAGACAGACAGCTCTTATTCCCAGCAGGCTGTGTGCTGATAGAGTTCAGCCTGGTGTTCTCGCTCTGACCGCATCATGTGACTCTGACACCAATGTCAGCGATCGTTTGGGCAAAAGACAAAGGAGATTTGGCCCCAGGCATACAACAATTTTATTCATCAGTATTTTTGATAAATATTTATACATCCTTAAAAAAAGATACATTTAGTTGAGGATAAAAATGTGAACGATAATAAGCCTGGTGTTCAGAGAATTTATCTTGAATTAAGATTAAGTACAAGTACAGTTCAGTTTAGTGTGGTTAATGCTTAGAAAAATTAGATGTATTCACAGTTTTATTACTGCATCTGGTTTTAAGGATATTATCATATTGATAACCCTCTACAATAATGTTCCACCAGTTAAAATTAGTTAATGTATTAACTAACATTAATGAACAATACATTTCTTGCAGTATGTATCTCTGTTAACATTAATAAAATACAACTTTTCATTTTTCATGTTAGCCAAGGTTCATTAAATAATATTAACAGATATATAACTTTTGATTTGAATAAAGTATTAGTAAATAGTGGGTAACAACTTACAATAAGGTTATTTTATTAAACATTAGTAAATGTATTAACTAACATGAACTAACCATGAGCAATACATTTGTTGCGGCTTTTGTTAATCTTTGTTAACGTTAGTTAATACAAATCCAGCTGTTCATTGTTTGTTCATGCCATGCAGTTCACAGTGCATTAACTAATGTTAACAAGTATTAGTAAATGTTGAAATTAACATTAACAGAGATTAACAAATGCTGAAGTAGTATTGTTCATTCTTAGTTAATGTTAACTAATGTAGTTAACTAATTAACCTTATTGTAAAGTGTTACCAAATATTGAAATTAACATGAACTAAGATTAATAAATGCTTTAGAACTATTTTTTATTGTAAGTTCATGTTAAATAATATAGTTTTCTATGTTAACAAATGGAACCGTATTGTAAAGTGTTGCCGAAAAATATAACTGCATACTTATAAGTTTATTTTTATAATATATTCTCCTTTACAAAGTCATTTTCCTTAACTTGTGAAACCGTAAGGTGTGCGATTGCTTTAATGCTTTGTTAAAGGAATTATTATTATCATTTACCATAAGAGCAATAGAAAGTGGAGGATGAAACTCACATTCTCTGAGATCTCCAGCACAGCCAGCACGAAGAACACATACTCCTGTCCATTCAACAGCTGTTTGTTCTCGAAGTCTCCATACGTCTTGGCATCACCCAGCGTGAACTCCGTTGGCAACTCGTGGAAATATGCGGCGATGTACGGCTTCAGCTCCAGTTGCCTGCGGAACCGAAGAGCGCGAACTCGTTCGGTTGATTTCTCGCAACAACTATAAAAGAAACCAAGACAAATGCTTGATCAGTTCAGCTCAAACATTTTAATCAGTGCTGCATTTATTTTGATTGTGAACAGACCAGTGTTATTTTAGTATTATTTATAGACAATTATAATATTGTATAATTTTCATTAGCTTTTATTTTCATATGTTCAGAGTTGGTTTTAATTTTAGTTTAGTTTTAGCAATTTTTTTATGTGCTTTTTTCAGTTTTATTTGGTTTTTGTAGTAACATTTTACATGAAAACTTTGTGTAACACATTATAAAGATATAGGTTTAGGGGCAGGTTTATGGATAGAGTATACAGTTTAAAGTTTAAACAGTATAAAAAGCATTATGCAACATCCCCATAAAATATGAAAACAACAAAACAAATGTATGTGTAGTTATCCGCAGGCATTTCTGTGAGATGGAGGACCGCTTTGATAAAGCTTTCTATCAATCCTGTTCAAACTGTCAAAACTGCTTCAGTTCTTCTGCCCTTGAGGCAGTTTGAACAGGCGACTTCAAATATTGACAGTAAAATAAATTGAGTGTGTGTGTGTGTACACAATAGAGAATTGGATGGAATTTATATATATATATAAATACATAGGTCCTTCTCAAATAATAGCATATTGTGATAAAGTTAATTATTTTCCATAATGCAATGATAAAAATTTCTCAAAAAATTAGCATATCATGAAAAGGTTCTCTAATCGAGCTATTAACCTAATCATCTGAATCAACTAATTAACTCTAAACACCTCAACAGATTCCTGAGGCTTTTAAAAACTCCAAGCCCGTTTCATTACTCAAAACCACAATCATGGGTACGACTACCAAGCTGACTGCTGTCCAGAAAGCCATCATTGACCCCCTTAAGCAAGAGGGTAAGACACAGAAAGAAATTTCTGAACAAATAGGCTGTTCCCAGAGAGCTTGGAGTGCCCTCAGTGGGAAGTCTGTGGGAAGGAAAAAGTGTGGCAAAAAAACGCTGCGCAACGAGAAGAGTTGAACGAACCCTGAGGAAGAATGTGCAGAAGGACTGATTCCAGACCTTGGGGGACCTGCGGAAGCAGTGGACTGAGTCTGGAGTAGAAACATCCAGAGCCACCGTGCACAGGCGTGTGCAGGAAATGGGCTACAGGTGCTGCATTCCCCAGGTCAAGCAGCAGCAGAAACAGCAGCAGAAGCGCCTGACCTGGGCTACAGAGAAGCAGCACTGGACTGTTGCTCAGTGGTTGCATGTCATTTGAAAATCAAGGTGCCAGAGTCTGGAGGAAGACTGGGAGAAGGAAATGCCAAAATGCCTGAATTCCAGTGTCAAGTACCCACAGTCAGTGATGGTCTGGGGTGCCATGTCAGCTGCTGGTGTTGGTCCACTGTGTTTTATCAAGGGCAGGGTCAATGCAGCTAGCTATCAGGAGATTTTGGAGCACTTCATGCTTCCATCTGCTGAAAAGCTTTATGGAGATGAAGATTTCATTTTTCAGCACAACCTGGCACCTGGTCACAGTGCCAAAACCACTGGAAAATGGTTCACTGGCCATGGTATTACTGTGCTCAATTGGCCTGCCAACTCTCCTGACCTGAACCCCATAGAAAATCTGTGGGATATTGTGAAGAGAAAGTTGAGAGACGCAAGACCCAACACTCTGGATGAGCTTAAAGCCACTATCGAAGTATCCTGGGCCTCCATAACACCTCAGCAGTGCCACAGGCTGATTGCCTCCATGCCACGCCATATTGAAGCAGTCATTTCTGCAAAAGGATTCCAGACCAAGTATGGATTGCATAACTGAACATAATTATTTGAAGGTTGACTTTTTTTTTCTTTTTATTAAAAACACTTATTTTATTGGTCGGATGAAATATGCTAATTTTTTTAGATAGGAATTTTGGGTTTTCATGAGCTGTATGCCAAAATCATCAGTATTAAAACAATAAAAGACCTGAAATATTTTAGTTGTTGTGCAATGAATCTGAAATATCTGAAAGTTTAATTTGTATCATTACATTATGGAAAATAATGAACTTTATCATAATATGCAATTTTTTTTAGAAGGACCTGTATATATATATATATATATATATATATATATATATATATATATATATATATATATATATATATATATAGGGAGGGGTGGTTCCAGCCATCAGCAAATCAGAAAGGAGATCCCTGCATGGTGCAGTTCCTTCCCGAGCTGCAGCTTAGCGTACATGCCATGGTTGGCAGTTTGACTGGCACAATTCTGGGGAAAACACTCGCCGTCTTAAGCCTTTTAAATATTTACTATGGCTAAAAATAATATTGTTTGGCTCTATCTCTCGCCCACTCGTCCTACCCTTCAGAGGAGAATGTCTTTTGTTCCCCTCTCCATTAGCGGGCAGGAACAGATTTGCATATGAAGGGAGCTGGCAGAACTGTGAGGTCTTGCTGCTTTCTTTTCAAATCAACTGCTTGTAGTTGTATTGGGACTGATGTCCTTACATGGGCCACTGCCATAATCAATAATGTTTGTAAAGTGGGCCTAATTTATCGATGCAGTGACTCCAGTGCTGATGTGTAAGGTGCCTGTTACCTCTTCCAGATTCATCTCATCTGGATTGTCCCAGAGTTTGATGAATTTTCCGGGCCGTTGTTTCTTCAGTGGTACCACCACAATGTAGTATCCCCTACAGAGAGAGCAAGAAAGAGTCTATGAGCATCTCAGTGGTCGAGATCCGGCCGCCAGCAAAGGCGTTCAGGACATCCATCAAGATTAGCACCGATCAATCTGGACTTTCCAATCCACTTCGGATGACACTGGATTAACGACATGTTTGACGAAAGAGAGAAACCCTTGGTAAACACATCAATAATCTGCCAACTTCCCCTCACTTTAGTCTGGTTTCACTTCGAGGCTGGTGCTTCAGAAACACTAATGAGGGTCTCTCTGAGAGAGGTGACGCTGCTTTACTTTATATATATATATATATATATATATATATATATATATATATATATATATATATATATATATATATATATATATATATTACTCACTCTTATCTTGTTTCAAACATGTATGACTTTCCTTACTACAAAGAAACTCCAACAAATAGCTTTTGAATAAAGCTATTTGCCCTTTTACATGTTATTAAAATAAATGTGGTCTATGCATGCATTTAGTATATATATATATATATATATATATATATATATATATATATATATATATATATATATATATATATATATATATATATATATATATATATATATATATATATATATATATATATATATATATATATATATATATATATACTGTACATAAATCACGGTCACGCACACATTTATAAGAATTGTAAGATCATAATATTAAACATAATATTATTACACATAATATTAATAACATTAAAACAAATAAATAATTAAAGGATTAAAAAAGATTTTAAGGAATAAGTAAATATGAATAGTAAAATAAGTTCTGGGTCTAATTGTAGTTTTGATGCAATCAATTTAACCAATTTAAAAATACAATTTTATTTTAAAATGTACACATATTATCACTTCTGCATATGTCTAATAGCTTATGTCAACTGTGTGCACACATTTATCTCGTCACGTTCATTTATGATTTACATAAATCATGATCCCATTTTTTGAATTCAAAATAGCGAAATTTCATAAAAAATGTGGAGAAGTTTGCATCACAAGATGCAATAACCATATTAAATATGGTTATATTATAACCATATTAAATACTATGGTTTTATTATAAAGGTGATTATCTCTAAGGTAAACAGCCAACCTAATATTTGTGAAATACCATCTAAATCTCACCATGTCATGTCAACAAAGCTTTTACACCAGATACCATTCTTTTGCATATTCTTCCGTTATTGAATACTGAAAATCATTACCAAGATATTTGTCTCAAAATTTAGTAAATTATTTATCGATTCTCATTAGCAACATAAATCTAAAACATTTTTAAAAACAATAAATATTAGATCAAATTAGCACAGAATCAACTTCCCATTTCTGTCTGCGAATCGAATCAAGGATCAGCCACATTTCTGAGCTGAACTTTTGTGGCATACAGTGGTTTAAAAGAGAATAAATTCAAATGCGCCTTTAGCCGTTGTACCCTACCCGCCGAGAACAGCTTTATCTCGGCCAGTTTTACAGGAATTTGCCGCTGGCTCTTATGTAGATGGTGGTTAAACATGACATACAATTGGCTTTGGGTATACCAGACAGCCAATGTTTGGTCTTGTCAACTGTAAATGTTGTTATACCAGAAATCTGTTTGGTCATTTCTGTGCAGATTTGTAGGAGTAGTAAAAAGCAGTTCTCTTACAAGAGGTTCTCTGAATTGCGTAAGCTAGCTTACGACTATGGGAAAGATTAATCTTCGCTGAGAAGTTGAAGCCAAAAAATTATTCCATAATTTGTATCCATTGTCAATGCAGTTCCTTTGAGGCAGACCATGAGCGGGCTAGCTAGCAGCTCATTGGTTCGTCAGAGAGAACTGCTCGGAGCCTATGGGAGAGCAGCGCTGAGCCCGCGGCCAATGAGCGGCAGGCGCGCGCTTGTCGCGTCAGAGCCCGGCAAAAGGGGCGTGGCTTGAGGGTATGAAGATGTCTCCGGTAGGCTGGATCGATGATTATTTCATCCTTCAGCGTACTACACGTACCGCTGTGAGAAGAAGCCGTCGCCGTCTAGAAGGCACCTTCTAGCGAGCTCCGCAGACTGAAGAAGCCGGCCGTCTTGCCACCTTCAGCCGCCCTGCAAGCTAGCGCCATCCGACAACATGTATCCCTCGCCTTTTCTACCTAAAAGAGAGAGCATCTGCGCTCTCTGCCTCGGTCTGAGCACGCAGAGCTCACCCTCGCTGACGGAGGATGCACCCACTGCGAAGACCTGCTGTTGTCTTCCCTGCGGGCACGACTTCATGCCATCAAGACCGACTCTGACGCCGCCTCTCACTTCGCGCGGAAGAAATGCCGCTCCCAGAGGCCGCCGGAGCCCCTGCGGAACCATGCTGTTTTCACCGCCGCTCGGCCCTCGCTTGTAGCCGGGCCGCCCCATTCCTGCCTGAACTTCATGCCGAGTTCCAGAGTCCTGGAATGCTCCGCTCTCAGCTTGAAACCGCTCCAACGTTTCTGCCCGGCCTCTTTGGTTCTGCGGTCAGGCGGCATCGTCGACCGTTTCTCTGAGGTCCAGAAAGCCTCCCAGGGCATGAACCTGTTTCGCGCTGAGCTCTTCTGCAGGCCGCTCTCGTGACCAGGCCCCTGCCTAGAGTCCCACCCCAGCGCCCTTCTCGGCAGGCTCATCCATCTCAGTGCAGACAGGGTGGCCGCCCTCGCCCTCACTCCGACAGCCGCCGCAGACAGCCGCCTCCCCAGGGGCCTCGACCAGAAGATCACGCTGAAGCCTGATCAACAGAAGTCTGCCTAGCACAGCTGAGAAAAAGACGGCTCCCTCCCACCGCGGCCGGACCGCCGTCAAAACTTCGCCCTCTGCTAGTCCCCGTTACTTTGCAGACTGCAATAGTGTTTACTGCCACAAACAAGCCGGTCTCCCTACCCGCTTGCGAGCGACAAAAAGCCGTTTTCACGGCTACCCAGAGAAATCTCAAAAAGAGCAAAAATGCCTCTTGTGTAAAAAATGTGCCCACAAGCATGTGCTCACCCACACACACAAGCACCATATATGTCCCGTTTCTCTCATAGAGCCCACCCCCACAGAGCCGGTATAGCCCGCTATAGTATCAGAGAACATAAGCACGCCCGCGAGCTCACACGCGTGTCCCCTCTCTGTTCGCTCTGTCTCACGGCCCATAAACTCCTCTCTGAGTGTAAGTCCAGTTGCCACACACTGTCTAAGCGCAACCACACCCTGTGTCCAGCCTGCTATGTGCAGCAATCAGGGCAATATAGCCAATCAGCCGCTAGCCGCGTGCTTCGATGCGTGGGAAGCCATTCCAGGCTTTTCCCCATGGGTTCTAAGCATTATAAAGAACGGCTATCTGTTACAGTTTCGTCGCCACCCGCCTTGCTTCCGCGCTCGAATCCACTGTCAGCCCGGTGGCTATCAACACGCTCCGCTCAGAAATAGCAAAGCTGTTGCAAAAGGGCGCAATAGAGAGAGTTCCGCCATCTATGACCGAGTCGGGGTTTTGCGGCCGTTATTTTCTTGTTCCAAAGAAAGACGGCAGCCTCAGGCCGATATAGATCTCAGGCTTCTGAGCGCTCATGAAGAGACAGTTCAAAATGCTTACAGTCAAGAAACTCCTCGCGCACGTGCGCCAGGGGGACTGGTTCATCTCTCTAGACCTGAAAGACGCCTATTTTCAGATCCAGATAAATCCCTGTCACAGGCTGTTCTTACATTTCGCCTTCGAGGGTCAAGTTTATCAATACGCCGTTCTCTTGTCTCGGCCTATCCCTAGCACCCCGTACCTTCACAAGGTGCATGGATACAGCGCTCGCCCCCTGCGTCGTCAGGGGCTGCGTATACTAAACTATCTGGATGACTGGCTAATCGCGCAGTTCTCCTCGGACCATCTGAAAGCGCTGGGTCTCTCTGTCATCTGGACAAAGAGCTCCCTTCAACCCAGTCAGACTATTTCCTTCCTGGGGATAGATTTGAACTCGGTCGCTATGACGGCTCGCTTGTCTACTCAGCGCGCGTGCAGTGTTCAGCTCGACTAGCCGCTTTGTTTTGGATGGGCACCCGCACACCTCTGAAAGCCGTTCAGAAGATGCTGCGTTATATGGCCTCAGCCTCAGCTGGGCCTTCTGCATATGCTCCCGCTTCAGTTCTGGTTAAAGAGCCGTGTATCTCGCCATGCATGGATTAGAGGTCGCCAGCTGGTCAAGGTTACGCAGACATGTCTCACGGCGTGGAGAGTTAATCGTCCACTTCCTCAGGGAGCTAGAAGGATGAACCCTTCGCGCCCCCCTCGGTTCCTATTTGGGATCTTTCTATAGTTCTCAAAGCTATGAAAGCCCCCATGTTCTAACCACTCGAGTCCGTGGACCTTAAATATCTCTCGCTCAAAACCGTTTTTCTGATTGCCCTGTCATCAGTAAAGCGTGTGGGGGACCTACACGCGCTCTCGTCTAGCGCTGCGTGCCACGAATTTGGACCTAATGACTCCGTTGTCATTCTCAAACCTAGGCATGGCTATGTCCCTAAAGTGATTGGTACCCCGTTCAGGGCTCAGGTTATCTCCCTATCGGCCCTGCCTGCGTCCGGTAGCGAATGTGATGCTAATCTCCTCTGTCTGGTTCGGGCTCTGAGATTGTACACTACATGCGCTGCCGCGTTCAGGCGCTCTGAGCAGCTTTTTGTCTGTTCGGAGGGCGCACCAAGGGTCTGGCAGCCTCGAAACAGACACTGTCTAGATGGATAGTGGGCGCTATTGCCTCTGCTTATGACTCTAAAAACCTGCCTTGCCCTCTGGGCATCAGGGCTCACTCCACTAAAGGCATGGCCTCATCGTGGGCATGGTCCCATGGGGTTTCCATTCACGACATGTGCGTGGCCGCGGGATGGGCCTCCCCGCCTTGCAGGCTAAATTACTAGCTGTCTAATATGCTTCAGCTTTTGACGAGCTGTCTTGTTAGGAGTCACTCACACAATCGGTTCGCTGCTTGTTTTTCTTACGTGCTTATGTATACACAATCACGGGCCCGCTTGCTGGCCTTTCACATTCACTTCACTCATAAGGGTTCCCCGGTTCCCCCCGGACTCATTAGTGGCCTCATAGCATGCACGACGTTGACCAGGTGTTCCCGTAGCATAAGCTAGCTTACACAATACGAGAGAACCTTTCATAAGAGAACAAATCGGTTACCTAACGTAACTTCGGTTCTCTCTAGAGAGGGAACGAGTATTGCGTTCCTGGCCGTGCTGGCGGTACTAGTGTTTTCGCTTCACTCTGAAATACACTCAAGCCACGCCCCTTTTGGCGGGCTCTGACGCGACAAGCACGCGCCTGCCTCATTGGCCACGGGCTCAGCGCCACTCTCCCATAGGCTCGAGCAGTTCTCTCTGAACGAACCAATGAGCTGCTAGCTAGCCCGCTCATGGTCTGCCACAAAGGAACTGCGTAGACAATGGATACAAATTATGGAATATTTTTTTGGCTTCAACTTCTCAGCAAAGATGAATCTTTCCCATAGCATAAGCTAGCTTACGCAATACTAGTTCCCTCTCTAGAGAGAACCGAGGTTACGTTAGGTAACCGATTTGTTTTCCATATACTTCAAAATGAAATTCAAAACGTACTAGTTTTAATGTTCCATAAACAAAATAAATAAATAAACAAAACAAACAAACAAAAAAATTCGACAATATTTTTTAATATATAAGCATTATCTTTGAAATGCTAGGTGGAGGTGTCTTCAAACTTCTCACGCTCACTTCTCAATGATTCATACCAATTTTTGTGCTGATACATAAAAGTGTTAATGAAAAGATAATAATAAATATAACAAATTTCTAAATGGTGGACAGGAAAATCATCCAATCCCAAATATGTGGCAACGACAGATTCGGCATGACTCAATGAACTCATCTGAAAATTCTGAAAAACATTTTACAAGTTATAAACAAAAATAGCCATTTTCTTAACAACATTTAAAAGAGGAGTTGCAATATCCAAAATACAGTCAATTTCAAAATGGCGGCTACTGTAATGGGCGGAGTCTTAATGTAAGACAGTGAATTTCCATGCCTTCCATGCAAAAACCAGGCTAAAACACACATAAACAGGCCTTAATCTGTAGCAAAAAAACACCCAATCTGGCTACACCAGCCAGCAGTGTCGCGCTGCGACCGCCGACGACAAAGCAGCGAGCGAGGAGGTGTCATATGATCATTTAATCGGATTTTATGACGAGGTCGGTGAGGATGGGAAAAAAATCTTAAGTATCTGTGCAAACTGCCTGTCGAATAATTGTTGTCTGTGATTGTACATGGACTGTGGCAATAATAATTTAAAAAAAAGCTCACAACAAATGGAAAAAAAGAACTATAAATGAACTAGTTCATTTTTTGAAGTATGAACTATGAACTGAACTAGTTCGTTTTAAAATGTGTGAACTGAACTTTTAACTAGTTCATGTAGAAAAATAACTTTCCCAACACTGATCCTACGTACTGGAATGCTGACATTACCTGGTATACCATAGTTCTCAATTTTGAACTCTGATAAGTCTCCCATTATGTTGTGTGGATTGTCATATTTTATGTACCGCTGTGCTTTTGCTCTACTAATTCGAGCTTCACACTCTGCTATTACTGATGGAATTTAGATCAGTGATGTTCGGCAATCAGGCAGCACTACATGCGTCAAACCTCCAACACTATATTGGACAGTGTTTCAGTTTCATTGTCCAAGCCCTGTATCAGCCAAAAATAAAAAATAAAAACATATCAACTGATGCCAATAATAAAAAAAGGCAAATATCAGCTGATATTTATTGGCATTGGCGAAATTTCAGTCAACCACAATTTCAAAAAGAATGCAAAAGCAAAGTTAATAATAATAATAAATAAATAATAATAAAAAAGTTGTGTTACTCAACTTCAGAAGACATGGATTACAAGGAATGAGAAGTATATAATAGTTTTAGGACACTTTTACTGTGATTTTGTGTTTTTAAAGCTTGACATTATTATCCCACATGGAAAGGACCAAACACACAGGAACAAAAATTATACACGTTTGAAACGGAATGAGTTTTGGGTGAACTACCCCTTTAGTATTACAAGTATTACAGATGGCCTTGCTAGAATTCCGATAATCCAACACAAACATACTTGTCAAACATGGTTTTGAACATGGCAGAAATGTTTGTCAGGCTGTTGAGCATGCATAACAGGCATAACCGACCCTGTTGTCCACGTCTGTCACTATGCTTACTATTGCAGTACGGAGGTCAAACCTGGCGAAAACCGGGGTTAACGCGGATATGACGTCATTGACTTGCGACTCCTCTCGCACGCCCCGTTTCCTTGGTTAAAAATCACAATTTTCTCACGGTTTACAAATAGTTGGAAATATTTGGGATATTGTAAGTAATCAACTAAACAAAATATGTAACATTGGCCTAGTGGTTTTTGGATATATTGCTGCAAAAAATCCTGCATATTGTACCTTTAAATATATAGTATGTTTTGTCAACTAATCAACTGTCATCCAATGCAAGCTAATGCAATGCACATATGTCAAAATAATAAATCCTTAACTTTGAAATGTGTATTATAAAATGTAAATGGCCTACTTTAAAAATAATACTTTATATGGAAAAATAAATTTATTTTCAAGATGTTTCCAACTCACAAGTTTAACCAATTCACAATGGCCCATATAACCTATTTGACCATATATACACACACACACACACACACACACACGCACATATACACTCACCGGCCACTTTATTAGGTACACCTGTCCAACTGCTCGTTAACACTTAATTTCTAAGCAGCCAATCACATGGCGTCAACTCAGTGCATTTAGGCATGTAGACATGGTCAAGACAATCTCCTGCAGTTCAAACAAATCGCATCAGTATGGGAAGAAAGGTGATTTGAGTGACTTTGAACGTGGCATGCATTGTTGGTGCCAGAAGGGCTGGTCTGAGTATTTCAGAAACTGCTAATCTACTGGGATTTTCACGGCACAACCATCTCTAAGGTTTACAGAAAATGGTCAGAAAAAGAAAAAACATCCAGTGAGCGGCAGTTCTGTGGGCGGAAATGCCTTGTTGATGCCAGAGGTCAGAGGAGAATGGCCAGACTGGTTCGAGCTGATAGAAGGGCAACAGTGACTCAAATAACCACCCGTTTACAACCAAGGTGGGCAGAAGAGTATTCTCTGAACCGCACAGTACGTTCGAACTTTGAGGCAGATGGGCTACAGCAGCAGAAGAGCCACACCGGGTGCCACTCCTTTCAGCTAAGAACAGGAAACTGAGGCTACAATTTGCACAAGCTCATCGAAATTGGACAATAGAAGATTGGAAAAACGTCTGCCTGGTCTGATGAGTCTCGATCTCTGCTGCGACATCGGATGGTAGGGTCAGAATTTGGCGTCTACAACATGAAAGCATGGATCCATCCTGCCTTCTGTCAACGGTTCAGGCTGGTGGTGGTGGTGTCATGGTGTGGGGAATATTTCTTGGCACTCTCTGGGCCCCTTGGTACCAATTGAGTATCCGTTGCAACGCCACAGCCTACCTGAGTATTGTTGCTGACCATGTCCATCCCTTTATGACCACAATGTACCCAACTTCTGATGGCTACTTTCAGCAGGATAATGCGCCATGTCATAAAGCTGGAATCATCTCAGACTGGTTTTCTTGAACATGACAATGAGTTCGCTGTATATCAAATGGCCTCCACAGTCACCAGATCTCAATCCAATAGAGCATCTTTGGGATGTGGTGGAACGGGAGATTCGCATCATGGATGTGCAGCCGACAAATCTGCGGCAACTGTGTGATGCCATCATGTCAATATGGACCAAACTCCCTGAGGAATGCTTCCAGCACCTTGTTGAATCTATGCCACGAAGAATTTAGGGCAGTTCTGAAGGCAAAAGGGTGTCCAACCCGTTACTAGCATAGGGTACCTAATAAAAGTGGCCGGTGAGTGTATATATGTGCGTGTGTGTAAAAATGTAAATATGTATGTATGTTGTCCTTTCAGTCCTTTCTTATGTGAATGATTAGGCAGGATGATTTTCAGATCATTGTGAAGAAAAAAACTCTAGGCCACAACATCCATCCATCCATCCAGTCATAAGTATTGTGGACGCATATTTTGTATGTGTTTTGTGGCCTTATTTCAGAAACAAAGAATACAGTTCTCTTCATTAAATTGAGGTTAAACAACTGGAGTCACATGGATTACTTTTATGATGTCTTTACTACATGCACATGTATAAATATTTTGCCCATTTCTGTTCCCATTATTAGGTTCCTATTGGAAGTTTTCCAAGGCCTCCTAGTTGAGAACCACTGTTTAAGACCTAGATTATAGATTAGATAGATTATTTTGTCAATCATGAACATAATTACTGTAAAATAATTCTGTTTATTCTTATTTTTTGTTATGCTTAAAGGGGTGATGAACTGAGAAATAAAATTTTCCTTGAGCTTTTGACATCTAAGAGGTCATCATATTATAAGAATATCCTGTAAGTTTCAGAACTAAAAACATCCTTATTAGTCCAATAAAAGCTTTTATTGACACCAGCCTCAGCAAACGACTCATTTTTCGTGGGGAACAAGTGGGGAACCATGACGTCAAAGAGGATAAAACACCACCCCCGCAGAAGAAGATCAACGCCTACTTCAACACGGCCGGTTTAGCCCTGCCCACCGATTCGCGCATTACACGCATAGCTAAATAACATAGGCCTACCTCGTGATGACAATCCGGATCGAACTACCGAGCAATACAAAATATTGTGTAGTGCCTGGTTGTGGAAGAAGACAGTTGGTGCATATGCTTCCTCTGGATTCCAATAGGACTGCATGAATAAACTTTAATTTTAATGACATTGTTTAATGACAATATGGAATTAATTTCCACTGCTATGCTGATGATACTCAATTACTGTATATATTCATCACGACCAGACGAAAACACTAACTCATCTAAATTGACCGAGTGTCTCAAAGATATAAAATGCTGGATGACGCGTAATTTCCTGCTATTAAATTCAGATAAAACGGAGGTATTACTTATTGGTCCAAAAAACTACTCACAAAACCTCTTACAATACAACTTTAATATAGATGGATGTCCTGTTACTTTATCCACTACAGTAAAAGACCTGGGTGTTATACTAGACCGCAACTTGTCTTTCGAAAATCATATTTCATATGTTACAAGAACAGCCTTTTTCCACCTTAGAAACATTGCTAAGCTACGTAACATGCTATCTGTTTCTGATGCAGAAAAGTTAGTTCATGCATTTATGACCTCGAGACTAGATTACTGTAATGCTTTATTAGCTGGTTGTTCTGCATCCTCAATAAACAAGCTACAGTTAGTCCAAAATGCAGCCGCTAGAGTTCTAACTAGGTCAAGAAAATACGATCATATAACACCGATTTTATCATCTCTACACTGGTTACCTATTAAGTTCCGTATCAACTACAAAATACTACTAATGACCTATAAAGCCCTAAACGGTTTAGCTCCAATGTACTTAACAGACCTTCTTTCGCCCTACAATCCAACGCGTTCCTTAAGATCACTAAATTCAAGGCTTCTGGTCATTCCTAGGATATCTAAGTCCACTAAAGGAGGGAGGGCGTTCTCGCATTTAGCTCCAAAACTCTGGAATAGCCTGCCCGATACGGTCCAGAGGCTCTGACTCGCTGCCACAGTTTAAAACTAGACTAAAGACGCATCTCTTCAGTCAAGCATTCACATAATACTTACCTTTTATTCCTCTGTTATGCCATACGGAACCGTTTGCCACTGATCCTGTATTTACCGCGCCAGTGGGGCTCGACAGCCTTAGTCAAACGGTTCGGCACGTATGGTTGGGTTGCGGAGAGTTTTGGGTTGCGGAGAGTTTGTGAGATAGTGTTTTTCTAACACCGACTCCTGTATAATGGAAATCATTATGAACATCAGCTATGCTAATTATTTCCCATCTGCCTTTCTGCTGTTATCTCGGGACGTCTGTCCCGAGAAAAATGGCGTTTGTCAGGTCCAGTTTGTATCCAGCCTCCCACAGGGATTTAAGATGCCCCAACGCCTGTGAAGAGACGACTCAACGCCTGGGAAGAGATGACTCAACACTGGCGATATGTTATGGCTCCGTATTATATATAAACAATATTTATATTTCATATTTATATATTAACAATATGAATGTAAGCCAGAGGAGAACTGGCCCCCGACTGAGCCTGGGTTCTCCCAAGGTTTTTTCTCCATCCAATCTGATGGAGTTTTGGTTCCTTGCCACTGTTGCCTTGCTTTGCCTGCTTTTGGCTTGCTTAGTTGGGGTTATTTATTATTTAATATTTAATAGTTAACAATATTATTGATCTGTGTTGTACTACTTTCATGTTATCACTGTGAAGCTGCTTTGACACAATCTGTATTGTAAAAAGCGCTATATAAATAAATGTGACTTGACTTGACATTCCAGCTGATGAGGTAAAACATCGTCCGTCTGTTCGCTTCATTTCACTGAGGATTGTTTTGTAAACAAGACTGGATTTGCAAGACCGATTAAGATTAAAGAACGGTTCTGTGCAGTCTATATTGAATCTGACAGGAATTTTGCAACACACGGACTCTGGGTTCGAATCATTCCGGTTGCCATTTTACAACATTGGATGGTTTCAAAACAATTTCCCCAAAGTGCGAGTTGAAACTCATTATAATATTCAAAACTGTGATCCACTCACAGCAGTGGGCGTTTATCTCCAAGTCTTCAGAGCGAGACGCCCATAAAAACCAAGCGTTTTTCAGGTAGGCTAAAAACGTGGGTACAAAATAGCCTATTACTTATTCATTTTGATGTTTTTGAATGCAAGTGAACGTCATAAGTTGACCCGAACAACAATATAATAAAATTTAAAAAGCCAGTTCATGACCCCTTTTTAAACCATCTGTTCATTTCTCAAAACATGAACAAAGTAATTTTTTCCCCATATTTCTACTAGCTCTAGCCCTAAAATCCTAAAATCATATTTTTTTTCCATAGAGGAAACTTCAGGTTCATATCTGTTCCCAACCAGAGATAATCAACCCCAACTTTTTTTATTAATTATTTTATAATCATTAGTTCCCTCATAAAAATTAGGCACTATTCAATCCTAAATTGTTCTGCATGTACGCTACAGTATACTTATCTAGGCACACACTAAAAACTTTAAATTAAAACTTAAACCCTTCCCATCATAAACTGACAGTTTAAACAGTAAAAATAGCAAAATATTTATACATGCACATGTACCTTGTGATATGATCTAGAGATTTGTTTTTGTTCAATGATTCTCGGTCCATCTTACCCTCGAGATATTGAGGTTTCCACAAACTTCTGTATAATCCACAATCAGATAGATAGATGGATGGATGGATGGATGGATGGATGGATGGATGGATGGATGGATGGATGGATGGATGGATGGATGGATGGATGGATGGATGGATGGATGGATGGATGGATAGATGGATGGATGGATAGATGGATAGATGGATAGATGGATAGATGGATAGATGGATAGATATAGATGGATAGATGGATAGATGGATAGATGGATAGATGAGATAGATAGATAGATGGATAGATGGATAGATAGATAGATAGATAGATAGATAGATAGATAGATAGATAGATAGATAGATAGATAGATAGATAGATAGATAGATAGATAGATAGATAGATAGATAGATAGATAGATAGATAGATAGATAGATAGATAGATAGATAGATAGATAGATAGATAGATAGATAGATAGATAGATAGATAGATATAGATAGATAGATTTGGTTATTCTCTCAATAAAACCAAACACAAAGAAGAACTCTTACTCACTCTGATTTTCTCTGCTGTCTGCACTGTCGGTAGCTCAACCGTGACCATGCCGTCTGAATTGGTCTTGCCAATCAGGTACGGCTTTGGTCCGAAGTATGTCAGGTGCTGTCATGGTGGAGACGCGGTGCTGCAGACCTTCGGCGCTGTTCCCACGGTTGGTGAGCAGGAATGAATACTGAGCTCTCCGGCTGAAGGTTGGTGATGAGCTTCTGCGTCAGCTTCCCATCCACCTCCACACTTTGACCGTTATCATAACAAGATCTGGCAGGAACCATGTTACGCCAAAGCATTAATGTTATAGCATTTTAAAGAATGCAAAGGATGCTTCTAAAGGTAGGCAAGATTATGAAATTACCATGTACATCATTCAGAAAACAAGCTGTGTGCTACAGTGCCTTTAGCATACTTAATAGTGCATCATTGTTGCATCATAAAAATAGTGCTTATTATGGAAACAACATAGTATAAAAAATAAGTGAAAAAAAATAAATAATTATAAAATCAACCCGCTTTGTATTGTTTTCCAGACTGCATTTAGAGGTTAAATGTTTCTCATAGTCTCTTAACCGTAAACGGCTGTGCAGGGTTGTAGTTCTCCGGGAATCTCCCACGTCAGCAGCACCGAGGTCTTCATGGCAGCTCTTACGTGGAAATTTTTTGCAAACACTGCTAAAAGAAATTTGGGGCAGATGAATTAGACATAGAGCTGGAGCGGTCTCTTACCACCTTTTAGGAAGGCAGCTAGTCATCAATAACCTTACCTGCGAAGCATTTCACCTGCTTCCTCATGAGGACTAGGCCAGAACTAGAACCTTACCTTGCCGCTTACCATTGATTCTAGATAGGATGCTATTTGAAATGAGCAAGTTAAGCTAGGGGTATTTTTATATTCGATTTGGTCCTGAGAACAACACTCTTTCTCAAAGGTTGAAGAAGGAGGCAAACGTGGGTCGAGAGGGTGTTTTGAGCCCCCTACCTTGGTTGACGGGTTGGGTTCTGAACTGGACGTCAGGACTGTAAGGACCGGGGCCCTTACTGGTGAAGGCACACATTTTAATATCGTAAGTCGTGTCTGCTTTAAGGCCATCCAGCGTGACGGTGGACTCAGGTGCTGTGATGAACAGTTCTGACGGACTGCGAGGGCTGTTGATGTCTTTGTATTGAAGGGCATATTTGATAATGGCTCCGTTGCGCTCGGCTAACAGAACCAGCTGCCAGCTGACCTGAATGGTGGTTGTTGTGCTACTTTCAGCTATGATGCCTTGCGGGTAACCGGATGGTGTGTCCTCAGGTGTTGTGATCTCCTTCACCGTCTCCTCTCCAAATCCCACCTTATTGCGGGCTGAAGGCGGAACGTGTAGGATGCTCCCTTGTGGATCTCTTTGGTGGTGTAGTGGTTCTCTCGCTCCGAGAACTCAATCACCGTTAGCGGCTCTACGTCCTTCCGAACCGAATTGGAGGCGGTAGCCTGCAGTGGGCCGTAGCTGTTTGGCGGTGGGTGCCACTGCAGGAGTGCTGTGCCCATGTTTGTTCGGACTCACCATGAGACGAGGCTTTTCTGGAACTGGGGATGGACAGATGAAAAAAACAGGGTTATTATATTTTACTAAAACTATGACTGAAACTATTGACAAAAATTCTATTACTTTTTTAAAAGCACACACACACATACAACAAATATAAGCTAAAACTGTTAAAATATTAACCGGCATTTTAAACTAAAACTAAAGCTGAAATAAAAAATAAAAAACCTTAAATGGATAGTGCACCCAAAAAAAAATTCTGTCAGTAATTAGTAATTACTCACCCTCATTTTGTTCCAACTCCGTAAGGCTTTCGTTCATCTTAGGAACACAAATTAAGATAGTTTTGAATAAATCTGAGAGCTGTCTCTCATAGGCTTCTAAGGGATTGAAACTTGCAGACCCAGAAAATGTATATGCTTAATGTGTTGACGATCAAGAGGGGAAATGCATAGTTGAATAAAGTCGTTATTTTTGTTTGTTTGTTTTTTTGCATCCAAAAAGTATTCTTGTCGCTTTATAAACTTAAGATTGAGCCACTGTAGTCACTTGGACTACTATAATGTCTTTAATAACTTTTCTGGGCCGGCAAATTTCAATCCCTTAGAAGCCAATGGAGGAGTGATCCAGCTTTCAGATTTAATAAAAATATCTTAATTTGTGTTCTAAAGATGAACAAAATTATTACGGGGTTGGAACAACTTGAGGGTGAGTAATTACTGACTGAATTTTCAGTTTGGGGTGAACTATCCCCACTGACCCAGAAAAAAAGGAGTGGAAAAGAACCTTTTTGCTCATGCAGAATGAAACAATTCATTGCAACTAAAAAATTCAACTGAACTTATCATCATTAAATCAGGCGATAACACCAAAAAAAAAAAAAAAAAGAGACCTAAATGTCGGACCTAAAAACAAATAGGCAAGACACCTTGACATCAAAATGCATACCTGAGAGACAGTGTGTCATTAATACAAAATACCATAGAGAATGTTTAAATACTAATATCAGCTTACAAAGGGAAACGGGGAGACTGCTTCTGTTGGACATGATTGGGAGAGGTCTCTGCTTTACCAATCAGAGTGCGTGTTTACATGGAGTACAGCCTTGTTTATATCTCGACGCGTCTGCGCGAGTGTTGGGTGCAAAATATTACGCGTTGGGTGCAAAAGACCGGCAAGACCTCATTTGTCTTTTTAGATTTTTGGAACAGCACACGCGGCACCGCATTCAAGAATGAACGAGGTCAAGCTGAATCTGTCCGTGCTTGTACGTATCACACAATCAGAGCATAAAACAGTATGGAAAGACAGTAAAGAACTAAAATACGTGAGAAACTCGAAAAAACGGGAGGGCTGACACTTCAGCGTGAGAAATCGGAGGTGTGGCGTGTGAGCGCGTTAAACCATCAATCAAATGTGGGTGTTCACGGCCAATGCTTGAGAGTTGGCAGCTATGAAAATTTACCATTCTTACAATGACCAAATTGGGTTCTGTTCTGTTCAGTTGTATTGAACAGTTCCCCCACGAAACGAAATTCAATTAAAACACAGATGCGATAAGAACAGTGTGGAAATATTTAGCAACACTAACAACATATCAGCAAATCTAATGTTTTATGTTTGTTTAAGCTCAAACTAACCAAAGTAAAACCTTTACCATTTTAATCATTAAATCAAACTAACCGAATCGCAGGCTATCATTAGATAAAGTGCAGCCAAACTCAACATGACTTACGGTGTATGTTGGGGGAGGGGCTTGGGTAGAACGATATAATCAGATGCAATGTTTTTTAAAGCGATTATCGATTAAATATTTTTAAAATATTGCCCAGCCCTAGTACACAGTATTCTTTTCTTTTGTAAAAGTATATTTTCCTGACAGATTTTTCCATTATTTCCTTAATTCCTGCGAGCATTTCAAAGTCAGAGCTGTAGGTGAGTGGAATTACAATCACCTTCACCACTGCAAGGGCAATTATAGACATTCACTGGTAATAGCTGCATGGAGAGACTTGCTGAGTACTACAGGGTCCACAGGAACGGGGCGTAAACTGCTCTAAACCTACCAGCTCCGGTGGTGGTGACCAGCTTGGGTTTGCTCCGCGCTCCGTCACCCTTGGTGGTGTAAGCGGCAACAGTAACTGAGTACGTGGTCTCAGCGAGCAAGTCAAAGAGGACTAATTCCTGGAAAAACACAAGGACATTTTTAACACTGACTGCAAAAAAACAACAAAAAAAAAAAAAACAACTTTTAAACCACACAGAAAAATAAGCTAAAGAATATGTTTCTTACAAAATTTGTAGTAAAAGAAACATCAATACATTTTGTTTAAGAAAATGGAGGTCTTATTCTTATTCATTAGGTCTTATTCAGTAATACAACAACAACAACAAAAAAAAAATCTTTACCCGTGTTCTAATGTGCATGAATCTGGATTGTTCTAAATAAACATATGCATGTCTGTAGTAGGGGTTTCACAACTACTGGTTTTTGCTAGTCGACTAGTTCTGCATATACAGTAGACGTTAGTCGACTAGCAAAATCCAGTAGTTGTGAAACCCCTACTACAGACATGCATATGTTTATTTAGAACAATCCAGATTCATGCACATTAGAACACGGGTAAAGATTTTTTTTTTTTTTGTATTACTGAATAAGACCTAATGAATAAGAATAAGACCTCCATTTTCTTAAACAAAATGTATTGATGTTTCTTTTCGAAACCATTCTCTAGTTGTTAAATAGTTTATTCTAGGGTGTGCGATATCACGAATAGTAAATGTCTCCACAATCTGCTTTTGAAGAAATATCGTAGTATCATGTTACAGTGCATTCTATCAGTTCAGTTCTGGCTCCTCTGTCTCAACTTTACAACGCTGTAGCCTACACGTAGCCTTTTTTTTTTGTTTTTGTTTTTTTTTTTTTAAATACACATATCCAGGTTTTCCAAGACTGGGGTAACCCTGGTTCTAAAATAAAAATGACAGGGATTGGGGAATTAAGACAATATGACAGCAGGTTATATCTTGAGTTTTAGTAGTTTTTGTTTATTTTATAGTATATTTGGTCTTAATTTAAATCATTTTAAGCTTCCCCTATTGGGCCCTAGACCCTCTGGTTGAGAAAAACAGTATTTCATCCATCCATGTAAAGGCCATTCATCACTCATTTCCACTCATAGATCCAACTATTATGCACATTGTTTTTTTTTTTTTTTTTTTTTTTTTAAGAAAGTATTACTGGGTATTTACTATTCACTTTCTTATGATAATATTATGCATACACATTTTCAATTAACACACTGCATGTTTCAGTGACTTTGCATTTTTTGGTGGTGTACAATGTGTGATTTCTTGCCTTTTAATTAACTGCAAATTAATTGATAAACTATGATTTCTATGTGATAACATATCCAGGTATACAAGTGTCATTATTCACAAAATTCATTTTTAATGAATGAGATCCAATGTTGTCTTCAGATAGTTATGGTTAAGTATCATTAAACATCTAGTAATTAAGGTGTATGTTTGGAAATCATGCATGGAATATACAGTGAATGTGAAGAATTGAATGCAGCCATTTTCTCAAATGTACTCACATGTTCTGCTGAATCATCATATTCCCACTGATGCCCAAACCAGAAGGAGAAAAAACAAACAAACAGACAAACAAGAAAAGATGTTCAATTACACAAGAAGACACAAGAGCGTTTGATGAACGTGAGGAGTGTATCTTATGTTCCCTTTCAGTCGAGAACGACGGACGTACTGAATGGGGATTGCGTCAGAGAGCCAATGTTCTTCGAGTACTATTGAACAAGCCAAATGGAAATGGCCTGCGTTATTCGCATCACACACTCCGGCACCTGCGGCACGGGTATAAATACGGAAGTGGATGCACGCACTAGATGCTTTTCGCTTCGGAGCAGATTCGAATTCAAGTCTCTGAAGAGTTCTATTGTTTACAAAGAGCAAATGTGTGTTGGTGTTCTTCAGGAAGACTCTCCCAGTGCTGGTGTTCTACCAGCTGGTGTTCTGATGTTCTAGCAGTGATCGCGAGCTTTGAGGTCTCAACTGCTGTTTTAACAGCAACAAATTTCTAAGGGTTTGTATGTGTTGATGGCTGGTTAGAGGGCAGAAAAGTGAGTGCTTCACTGTTTCAGTTCACTGTCCAGTGTTGCCGCGGTCATTCTCCTGTGTGCTCTGGCACTGGTGATGGGTCCTATTTCCTGAAAGCAGTAACACAGGTGTGTCTTTTTCAAGTCTTTTTCAAGATGTCATTCCACCTGTGCATTTCTGGATGTGGTCGTTCCCTTTTCCTCCTCTGACGGTCACACAATTGTTGCATCACGTGTTTGAGCAATGTATTTCTGTGTATATACGCATATATTTATGTGTTCAGCATGCTGAGGCAGCTTCTGTGGGTGGCTCATGTTTTCATTGCGGGAATATGACTGTCGCGGTTTTGAGATTGAGACTCGCCTTCGTCCACAAAGCGCAAGTCCCCATTACCATGCCCCACCCCGGGTGCCGTGTGGGAGTGGGTGAATCGGAGGATAGTGATTGATTTCTTGCCCCGGTAACCAGCCGATGGAATTCCTGTTGAGCATGGTGGTCCCTTTCTAATAGACCGATCAGCTATTTCATTGGGGGTTCCCCCAGAGGATAAGATGTCGATGGCAGCATCAGAGGGTGAGCTGGCCTCTGTAGATGATGACTCGGCTGTGTTACCTCCCTCTGGGAGTGTAACATTGCCCGAGCCAGACCAAGAAATGTCTGCTATGCTGAAACGGTCCGCCGAGGCTGCCGGGCTCGAGTGGAAACTCCACCGTGTCCCGTTCAGTCTCAGTTGGAGGATTGGTATCTCGGGGCGGGCCGCACAGCTTCACCCAGCCCCGGATTTCTCTGTCTGTTTGCTTCATTGTGGTTAGACGTGTAAAGAACGCAAGCCTTAGACCTCAGACCAGCTCTTATCTATTTCAGCAGAGAGGAAGGCTGTTTCCAAGCAAAGTTGGCCTACTTGTGGTGGCTGCCTTTAATTCTGCAGAAAATTCAGAGAGGCTCATGTCCTTTTAGGTGTTGTAAAGCTCCTCTGACAGATTCTGTGCTTTGCTGACAGATCTCTAGAGTTGGGGGCTGGGCAACACCTAGTTTGAACTCGCTGCTTCCGTGGGCTCCCTTTTCCTGGAGCCAGTTTCACTATGAGCCCGGTTTAAGTGTCGGCTTGCTGTGGCATTCCTCTCCTATGGCTGGATATGTGTGCCTACTCCAGTTGAGCTCCCTTAAACTGAACTCTGTTGAGTTCCTCCACACCCCTCCGACATTGGACGTGCGGAACGTGTGGAGTTAGACCTACCACTCGTAAGCAGTATGGAACCTGTGTTAGGCTGGGTCTATATGTTGCGGTCCCTATGGTGACCCCATATGTGTTCTCTTCCACGATACGGCTGCCCTTCGGTGAGCCCGTGTCTTCCCTCTGCAGAGTTGGCTCTGTCGTCACTGTCCGATTAGTCTCCCCCATATCGTAGACTGGAGCCACCCTAGTGACATTCCATATGTCACACTGCCCGGTCATCCGCCCAGTTAATTTGTGTTTTCTCCACGTTACCTCCCTCCGGGTTGGATGTGGCTTCTGCAGTGTCCCTTCCTTTCAATGTACGGTGAACGCTTTCCCATTGGTCCTGTAGGAACAGCAGTGACCAACTGCTGTGACCAGTGTCCTACACCATCTTAAAATTGCGGGGGCATCAGGAGGCTCTCATCTAGGCACTGGAAGATGGCATCTTTAATGGCTACGTCCGATGTTATCGACTGGAAGGGAACGTCCTGGTTGCCCTGAAGGAGGGAACAGAGGACGTAGTCCCCTTGCCACTACCGCTGGACCATCGCTGACTATAGGTTAAGCTCGGCTCCTCAGCAAAAAAGCAACTAGTGAATGCATCCACTTCCGTATTTATATCCGCTCTCACAGGGCCGGAATGTGTGATGTAAATCACACACGCCAATTCCATTTGGCTCGTTCAATAGTACTCAAAGAACATTGGCCCTCTGACATGATGCCCATTCAGTCGAACTGTCACTACGTCCTCCATTACCTCCTTCAGGGAACAGTGGGTAGCATACGCAACCAGGACGTTTCTATGACTGAGCAGATGTTGGAATGATGAATGATTCATAATTCTGGAGGATTCAAACAGTGTCCGTGTCTCTACATTGCACTTTGAGGTCAGAATGTTACTGTATGCGTTGTGTGAAATCAGATGGGCCAATCTCATTGTCTAACATTAAAGGGGTCATGAACTGGCTTTTTAAATTTTATTATATTGTTGTCCGAGGTCAACTTATGACGTTTGCTTGGTTTTTGCATTCAAAAACATCAAAATGAATAAGTATTAGGCTATTTTGTACCCAAGTTGTAAGCCTAGCTGAGAAAACGGTCTGCTGAAGATTTGGAAGTAAACACCCACTGCTGCGAGTGGAGAACAGTTTAGCATATTATAATGAGTTTAACTCACCCATCGGTGCACGTGGGGAAAACATCCAATGTTGTAAAATGGCAACCGGATTCGCGCTCATACATGTTCGACCCAGAGTCTGTGTTTTGCACAATTCCTGTCAGGTCCAACATAGACGGCACAGTACGTTCTTTACTCTTAATCGGTCTGTAAATCCAGTCTTGTTTACAAAACAATCCTCAGTGAAATGAAGCGAACAAACGGACGATGTTTTACCCTCATCAGCTGGAACGTCATTAAAAATAAAGTTTATCCATGCAGTCCTATTGAAATCCAGAGGAAGCTTATGCAGAGACTGTCTTCCACAACCAGGCACTGCACAATATTCTGTATTGCTCGGTAGCTCGATCTGGTTTGTCATCACGAGGTAGGCATGTAAGTTACTTAGCTATGCATGCGTGTAATGCGCGAATCAGTGGGCGGGGCTAAACCGGTCATCTTGAAGCAGGTGTTGATCTTCTTCTGTGGGGGTGGTGTTTTATCCTCTTTGTCATCATAGTTCCACACTTTTTATTGGACTAACAAGGACGTTTTCAGTTCTGAAACTTACAGGATATTCTAATAATATGATGACCTCTTAGATGTCAAAAGCTCAAGGAAAATTTGATTTCACAGTTCATCACCCCTTTAAATCACATTTAATCAAACAGATCTATGATGTGTATGTAAATCATGGTTGATTGTGGCACATTTTCATTCACCTCACATGGGAAAATTAATGTCTATGGAAAGTCTTCTTGTCAATCTTGAAGATATGAAAAGAAGGCCATATAAAATTGTGCATGTCATAAGAATACATTTACTCCCTACTTTCATACAGTTATTAGGGTCATTAAGTGAAAATATACCCCTCATCTACTGAAACGTATGTTCAAATAATGACTTCAGTAATGAATAGCTGAATAGCACATTATCCAAGTATTCATCTATTTTATTTTAGCTGTCTTCTTTCTCCATGAAAATGTTTTTTTTACATGTACAAATACTGTACATCTCCATTGTTTATCTTTTTGATCATTCATTCAACAAATTTGCAAATATCTAACCATTCAGTTAGTATTTCACATTATGGGGGGGTTAATCACATTATGCAATAATGCTTCTCCAAAACATGTTGGCCATCATTATTGGCACATTATTATTATTAATATTTTTTTGCAACCTCCATTTGATCAGAGATCAGAGACCATTCCTCCATAGAGAATTTCTCCCAACCCTTCAGATTGCTTCTTCTCTTCAGTGCTCCACTCATTGTCTATAGGGTTTAGGTCAGGGAATGGGACTGTCATGGCAGAAGCTTCATTTTGTGCACAGTGACATATTTTTGTGTTGTTTTTGATATTTATTTTGTATCTTTGTCCTGATAGAAGATCCACCCATGGCCCATTATAAGATTTTTCAGCAGATTCTATCAGGTATAGATTATCTGTTGGTATTTGCTAGAATGATACCATATATCTGAACAAGATCCAGGACCTTCAGCAAAAAAATAGGCCCACAACATTAAAGATCCAGTGGTATATTTAACCATGACCATGGGGTACTTTTTATTCCAGTTTGCACCAAAATCATCTGGTGGGTTTGCTGCCAAAAAGTTTAATCCTTGGAGAATCTTTGGCCACTTGAACTCTCCTCCTCATATCGCATTAAGACAATATAGACACATCCTGTTCCAGGTATATTTTGTAACCTCTCAAAATGATTGAAACTTCTTAATTATTTCTCTGATGGTAGAAGTGGGAATTCTCAATGCTTCAGCTATTTTCTTACAGCCACTTTCTATTTTGTGAAGCTTAACAATATTTTGCTGCACATCAGAACTTTATTCTTTGGTTTAACTCATTGTGATGAATGATAAAGGGAATTTGGCATTTGTGTTTACTTATAGTTATACTCATGTGAAACAAGAAGGCCAACATGTTTTGGATAAAAAAATAATAATAAAAAAACATGTATTTCATAATGTGATTTACCCACACTTTCAATTATTGTACAAGGAAAGGTTAGATTTTTTGCATTTTTTTTTTAAATGAAAGAACAAAAGGATAAACTGCAGGATTTTTACACCCATTTTTTATCATAGTTACCAGGGGTGCCAATAATTCTGACCACAATTGTATCAATAGTTGAGAAATTAAAAGGTTATAGCATGTTCTTTCTGTTTTTTTTTTTTTGTAATATTTATGTAGTCTTATCCAGAGTTATTTATTGTTTCATTCAAACATGAATTAAACAATTAGAGCCAGTCTAAAAGTATCACTCTGATGAGTGCTAATCTCAACATAGCAACCATCATTATCAGCCTAGAAACCGCATAGGACCATGCACAGCCCATTCTGTGCACCAGAACACAGTAGTAACATATGTCCTTGTAAACATAACATATGCAAACTTTCACTCTTCTACATTTAGAAATAGCCTCTACAAAAAAAAAAAAAAAAAAACTAATTTTACAGAAAATAATCAGCTGTTATTTTAGGTATTGTGACATTAATGACAAATTCCACAAACACTGTTATTTCACATGTATCTCCTGCATTATTATGATCAAATATATTCAATATAAACAATCGTGAAAAAAAAAAAAAATAAATAAATGACTGGCAGCTACGGCCGCCAAACAAAAACCATAAAATTAAAGAGCATAAATTATTGCAGGTAAAAAAAAAATAAACAAATCGAAATTTATAGATAACCTTGTATGAAAATACCATATGAAAAGTTAATGCAGGATTAAATATGTTTTAAAACAACATAAGGGCACTAATTTAGAAGATAAAGTGAGCGTTTCTTGGACTGCTAGTAAAACGGCTTTTTTTTCAACTTCGCGTCATTTGACGTCATATCAGGGAGCCTCAGCCTCGGCTCAGTGCAGAGAAGGCTGGTATTCAGTGAGAGCGGTCGACAGTCAGTGTGCTTTCAGTACTTTTTGTATTTTAATTTATCATCGTCATGGTAAATTATTTGTTTGTGGAGATTGCAAAAACTCCGGCCTGTCAGGACTTCAAGATCGAGTCCACAAGTTTCCATTACAAGAAAAGGGACAGTGCTATAGCCTATATTTAGTTCCTGGTGCAGTTTGTGCAGGTGAAGAGACGGGATTTCTCTTCCACATCAGCTTCGGAAAACGCGGTCATGTGTAGCATTCACTTCAGATCGAAATGATTATCATCCTGACGATATGATGGAGTTACACATGGGATGCTGAAGCAAGAATATTGATCGTCGTATACTATACCAATGGCATCAAATAGTGTGATATAGGTAACTTCAGTCATGTCATGCCCTAAATAAGAGGCAACTTGTAATTGAAAAACAAAATTGGTTGTTTAAATACTCAAATCTTTAATTTTCTGTTTATGTTATAACCCAGGTGAAAAATATTTATTAAAAATTTATATGAGTATGCTTTTAGTACAATAGAACATTTATATTGTACTAAAAGCATACTCATATACATTTTTAATACATATACACGTTTGTTATGGCAATAAATGCAGGAGAAATTATCTGATGATTTTGGTCATTTATTGATTGTTATAGTCATCACATGGTGGATTCACTGATATGACAGTCAAATCTCGGAATATATTAGCTGAGATTACATTGTATATAGAAGGACTTTAGTTTTATACAAAGTCTATGATTTATGTCAAATGTATAAAAACTTTACTTGAAAGTAAAGTTTTTATACATTTAATAGTACATAAATCTACCCTAAACATACTAATGTCTACTGGCCTGTTATAGGATCATAATAATCTGTACACTATTGTGAGCACTGTGTATATAGTTAGCGAGCGTGTATATCTATAAGCACGTCTCTCACCTAAAGGCACCTGTTCTCCACTGGTTCTCCTCACATCACAGCTCAATTTTTCTCTGAACATTCTGTCTGACATTATCCTGGCCTGTCCCTGCGTTATTTAGCATAGCAGGCTCATAACTTTATGGCTTGATCAGTCATACGAGTATTTCCTCAGCGTCCGAAATGATCCATTGTTTTCTGCTGTTTGAATCGACGGCTTTCCCGCTAATTGTGTCACACCCGCCACGGCCATTTTCAGACGCGGAAGTAACATTTTCTCACAAAAACGACTCCAGAAGATTCTGTAGCGTATTCATAAGTATATTTTAAAGAAAATCTAGTTCCTACATTGTTTTTCTATGCATTGACTCGTTGGGTCCTCTAACCTGTAATATGCCCTTTAAAGTAAAATATGCTAATTTAAATAAAGTGCAAAAAACTGAATCAGAAATTTGATGTCACCATGATTGAGATCAGTGTTAGCTTTAGTTGGGCTCATGAACCATTTTAACATTAACATGAGTTTTTAACATTAGCTTTCCTCTGGCTGCTATAATTGTGTTTTTGATACATGTTTGTTATGGCAATAAATGCAGGAGAAATTATCTGATGATTTTGGTCATTTATTGATTATGTTATAGTCATCACATGGTGGTCTGATTCACTGATATGACAGTCAAATCTCGGAATATATTAGCTGAGATTACATTGTATATAGAAGGACTTTAGTTTTATACAAAGTCTATGAATTATGTCATAATTTTTCACATGACCCTTGAAATATTATGGCATTAGTATTATAACAATCTGTATATATATATATATATTAGAGCTGTCAAAAGATTAATCGCGATTAATCGCATCCAAAATAAAAGTTTTTGTTTACATAATATATGTGGGTGCATTGTGTATAATTATTTTATATATATAAATACACACACATGCTTGTATATATTTAAGACATATTTTCATTTATATACTGTTTATAGATTTATATGTAATTTATATTATATATAAATATATATATTTTATATATAAATAATATTTTTTTCTTAATTATACATGCATGTGTGTGTATTTATATATATACAAAATAGTTATACACAGTGCACCCACATATATTATGTAAACACAAACTTTTATTTTGGATGCGATTAATCGTGATTAATCTTTTGACAGCCCTAATATATATATATATATATATATATATATATATATATATATATATATATATATATATATATATATATATATATATGTAGGAGTATAGATACAGGAACCAACATATGAATCTCAACAATGGTGACAATCAACAAATTCTTTTTGTGACTTTTTAGTAGTTGACTTTCTTGATGTCAGTATGATCCCTGTCAAAACGTTTTCTGTATAATGACTTAATAAACTTTTTTTTCAGTTACCGTATTAAAATGCATTCTGGGATTGCCAAAACATAACATCGAAATCAAAATAATTGCCAAAAGCTTGTAAAGATTTACTAGAAACGGTGCAGCTGTGCAGGTGGGTGCCTACCTGAGCGTCATCGATCAGGATGTCCTTGATGACAGGGTGCCCAATGGGTTCCCCATTAACCATCCTCACATAGTGCACCTGGTACCCACGGATCTGCCCGTGCTGTCTGCTCGGCACCGGCGACCGCCACAGCACTTTAACAGATGTGGAGTTGACAGTCTCCACCTCAACTTTACGAGGAGGGCCACTGGGCACTGAGAGAATTATGGGATAAAAGACAAAAAGGTCAAGCTTAAAGAGGACACTTCCCGTCCAACTGGACATCTCTCAAGAGAAAGTGGTGAAGCAGACAAAAATCTACCAAATGGTACTGGATAACACTAATATCTCAACAATGGGAAGTCAAAAACAAAAAAACAAAAAAAAAGAGAGGAAAAAACAAAAACAATCCCCAAAAACAGGTCACACAACGGACCTAATTTTTTATCTGAAAAATGGGGTTAGTGGAGTCAAAATATGGAATAAAAAAAAAAAAGCAAAAAAGCCAAGAGGAGTGTTTCAGAAGTTTGAAGCACTCTGAAAGGAGTTTGGCTATGATAGAGTGAAGACAAAAAGAAAAAGTAAATGGAAAAAATTTAAGAAAAAAATGTCATTAACGTGGGACATTTGAGAAAAAAAGCCCCACGTTTTGAGGATTCAAAGTTGATTTAGGCGTCTTTTTTCATGTATGAAAATGAGTATAACTCCATTAAAAAATACCCACAAATTTCATTGATCTTAAGAAAATGGGGAAAAACAGCAAAACATTTGGTATTGTTGAAAGTTTAAGGTTGTCAGAAGAACATGCCATGAAATGTCCATGTCTGGTCGCGCAAAAAGACTCAAAAATTATCTCGCTCGTTCTCCCAAAATAAATGTTGGCTTGGTGAAAGGTCACAAAAAATCCTGGTTAGTAGAGTTAGTGTAAATACAGGGGACTAGAGGGGCGAGTGGGTTTTAGGGTGCCTTGGGCAGAAGTCTGCCAAAAGTGGGGTATGTTTTAAGGGTAAAGACTTTAGAACAGGGACACAGTGGCGTGTGGGTAAGACATACCATCTTCCTCTGTACGGATTAGCTGAGGTAAACTCTCAGGGCCTTCCCCCGCTTCTGTGTGGGCGCTGACTGTCACACGGTATTCTGTCCATTTGTCCAAGTTTTCCAATAGATAATGGTACTTTTCAGGCGGTATGTCCGATATTTGTTGCAACGAGGTAATCGTCGCCTTCAATTGCCGCATACTGGACAGTGAATTTGGTCATGATTCCATTTTGAAGCTCCACTGGTGGCGGTTTCCAACTTACCAGAATGCTGGTAGAACTGGGACTAGTACACTTGACTTCCTGGGCGGAGCTGAGGGCTCTGATTGGAGGATCAGAGGATTGTGGGAGGATTATAGTCATTAAATTGGATTCAAGTGGTTTTGGAGTTTGGTTGGATCCAGGTGAGGTTCACAGGGTTGAGGTAAGAGGATTTTTTTGTTTTGTGGTTGATGTGTAGATGATGTTGATGGATAAAACAAAAACAAAAAAAGGAACATAAAATGAGGATGGACCACAAGGACTACATTTATTTAAAAAAAATGATGACAAGAAAATAAATATAAATGAAGCTAAAAAAGATTAACAGAAATGGGCAGACATGTCACAGATTTCTCCTAAAGGAGGTATAAAATATAAAAAAAAAATCAAATAGTGTGGGTGGGACTGGTGCAAACACAAAGAACCTACCTTCGTAATGCTACATATGTTATTTTTTCCTAAATATATTCTAAAATTCAGGGCACAAATTTAATTTTCTCTCATCATACTTCAAAAGTATTTTTTTAAATATGTGAAATATCTAAATGAGATGCATTTAACTGGGCCCTGTTTCCTCCAAGCAGTTACCATCAATCCAAAATTTCAAAGGTTGATGTGTCAGCTCTGTATAAACAGTAAATGCATTGTTCACCAACCTTTCCGAGGCCTGTTGGTTTGAGGTAAAAGCCTGGATAGTCCAAGAGTTCATGACTGACATTTCTAGACTTGGACATGCAAACACTCTACCGGACAAACAGTCCTCCAATATACTTACCTGGCATGTTCTCAGAAGACCTTATATTTATTCAGATTAACTCAAATTGTGAATATGAAGCACAGTCAAGCTTGTCAACATCAATTATGCATCAAATTATGCAAGATTAATGAATGGGTTAATCTAAAGGTTTGGTTACAGTTCAACTTGAATGAATGGATAATAAATATGGGGTCTTCTGGGAATGCAAATCTCTTTTCTAGCTATGTATCATTGCATTTGAGCTTACAACAAGGCTCCAGGAAAAGGAACCTATCCAAATTCTGTAAATCATTCAAATGCAGTGTGGTATACTATAGCCAAAGTCAAAAAACAAGGCACCCTGAAGCTGAACGACTGCAGCCAAACAGATGAATAATTCACTCTCATCTTCTTCTTGGATTACTTATATTACACCAAATTCAACAAAGTGACCTTGTCATTTGACATTTTCCACAGGTCGGCTTTCAATAAAACAAGATGTGCACTAACAAGTTGTTTGCAGAAATGCCTCAATCTCTCAAAAATCTCTCAGTGTAAACCACTGTTCAAACAAATGCAGGATTTAAATTAGCAAACGCTGTTAAGAAATTGAGGATTTCTGCTTCAGCAAGTGCTGCTCCTGTTCTTGGACTGCATGGGTTTAGGATAGACAGTAAAGACAGAAGAGGACCTACGTGTCTGAGGTGTTTCGGCTGAGATTTCGTTGGTGTACGCGCCAACGCCGTGCTTTGCTGCGAGCAGCCAGCTGAAATGTGTATGTAGTAAATGGCTTTAGATCTTTCAGCAAATAGGTGGTGGTTGGCTCAAAGCTAACACGTTTCTGAGGAAAGGAACAACAAAATGAAGGTTAACACTCTAGAAAATACAGTTCAAATAATCACCCTAACCAATAACAATGATGGAAATTCTGGGAGGCATTTTCCAATGACTGTTGACATTCAGACCTCCTCTTTATCATCTGCTTTCTTATAAAGCAGCTCTGTAATCCGATGATTTGATTGTCTTGGCCCGCCTGAGTGGGGGGTTCCATGACAACAGGATGCTCGTCTCAGATTTGGCTTCACCTTTGAAGTCCGTCGGTCTGAGAGGGCACTATAAAATGTTATAAAAAAATTACAGAAATTATAAAAAAGCTGTCATTTTCAAAGTGTAATTACAGTCAATTTATGTTTGTATTGTGGGAATACAATACATGAAGGGGGATAAGCAGACATTTATCTCACTACAGGTGTAGTTCTCCTGGAATACCATAACAGACTCAATTACGGGTCAATTGTGTTAATTGGCTATGTATGAATACAGCTCATCCAATCAGTTGTTGGTTTGTGTCCACCAAGTTACAAATAAAAGCATAAACTAAATAAAAACATTTGATTTACAAAAAAATACACATTGACCTCTGATTATTAAACTATAAAATAGTTTAATAACTATTTTTTTACAAATATATATATATATCATATTCATGTTTTTTTATTAAATTTACCTTCTATGTATCATGGTAAAAGCAAACTGGACATTATCCTGTTTGTAATTCCTGTGATTCCCAACACCCACCTCCAGTTTTAGCTATGATCTGCAAATCAGATGAGAGTGGTCCATCTCCTACAGAGGTGAAGGCCAGGACCTTGATGTAATAAGTCTTATTGGCGTTCAGGCCCGGAATGGTGAGAAAGTTGGAAGTCCTTACAATCTGTTTCTCCCATTGGTTGACGTGCTGGCTGGGATCGGTGGTGTAGTAAACCCTGTAGCCCGCAATCTGCCCGTTAGCCTCCTCAGGTTCGTCCCAGTGGATTATAGCAGTCGTGGCACTTAGCATGCGCCCTCTAACTTGCCGCGGGGCGGTACTTGGTGCTTGCTCTGCTGTTTTGGCCTCAATGGCTTCACTGGGAGGCCCACGCCCAATGTTGTTTACAGCGACTACTCTAAATTGGTAGTCGGAGTAAGGGCTCAGCCCACCCACACTGTATCGAGTGGTGGCGACTCCATCAATCTCTTTATAAGAGTCCTCAGAGTTTTTGGGCTTGTGCTGGATGATGTAATAAGAAACAGGTTCAGGATTTCCAGAATCCCATGTGAGCGTGATACTTGTTGCCGTGCGTTCCGTTACCTGGGGAACACCTGGCGGCTTCGGTAAAGCTGGAGCAGCAATAAAGAAACTTGAATCAGTGAATTTCAATTACTTGTAAAATGGAAAATCCACTGCAATTAGTTACTAATGATTATTGGAGATTCCTAAGATTGAATGGTGCCCGCTGATAGTTTATTTGCAGATGCTGTCTACTGACGTTTTTGTGCCTAATTCACTGAAGGAAATATGCAACGCATCTCATCCTTTAGCGTCATATAGAACGTTATGTGACAAAACGGCGTTATACTGACGCACATGGCACCCGTTATCGTTAATATAAGGGCTAAGTTTAGGTGTGGGTAGGGTCTGCGTGTCATATTCACGCTTAAGGATTTATAACGTCTTGGGTTCGCGTGTTATATAAACGTATAAAGGGTACCATGTGCTTAGTATAGCGCCGTTTTGTCATAAAGCGCTTTAGGTGACGCTAAAGGATGAGAACGGGCTGAAATATGCAAATCAGGTAAACTACTTGTCCTGGACAAGTGTTAATGTCGAGCCCTGAGACTTATTTTATAATGAGCCTAATTTACTTACAAAAGGTATAGTTCAGCACTTTTAGTGCATGGATTGTAAATGGTTTGTGATTGCAAGTTGTTGCACTGAAAACCCACACAACATGCCTGCAACAGCGTAGTTAATTCAGGACATAAACATGTATTGTCTAAAAAGAAAATTCAAACTATTTGAAAACTAAAATTCTGATGTGAAATTATTATTCTCTTGGTTTAGAGAAAATGCATTAATTGTGTGCACAATTGTACTGGTAAGCTAAACAGTGTCGTACAGCTTTGTCATCAGCATTCATGGACCATGTGCTTTTCCTCTGGGATACTGGCCAAAGGTTAAAGTGTCAGCTTGCTCTGCCAACACACAAACAGTAGGCGTGTATTATTGCACCATTTACCGCTAATGTAATACAGCAAAAGAGCTGTCTAGTACAGTCTTGACAGTACCTCCACGATAAGGAGGAAATGAAGTTCCCCCAGAGGAAGTAACTCTTTGCAGTTTGTTTAGAACATGTTTTAAATATTCCACATGCTGTAATTTATTGCTTTAATTCAGAGCGCATTGGGTGAGGTTGGTGATAGGAAAGATACTGTTTAGTCTTTGTTTGCTATCTCTGGGCATATTATGTCTAATGTGGTTTTTGTTGTGTCTGCTAGAGACAACGGCTTTGTGTGTGTGGATATAAACAGCTGTAAGTCTGTCAGCATGTTTGAGCAAACAAGTGTGGCAGTAGTAGGAGCTCATGTATTCATCTGCAGAATGTGATAATACAGATCAAGTAACAGCAGTTTGGTGCCGATTGGAATGTTAAATATCGAATCGTTCTCGAGTTCTCACCTTTGACCGTAATCTGTGCGACTGCCTCATAACACCCAGCGTTGACATTGCGACGCACGTACAGTTGGCCGACTGTCGGACGTCAGTGAGTTCCAGCACGTTTCGCCCAATGGGCATGTCATCTTCAGGAGTCAAATCCTCCGACCCCAGCATCCATTTGACATAGGGCATTGGTGACCCCACGGCCACGCAGGTGATGTTAACGCTGCCACTCGGGCATGATTTTCATTGTCCGTTGGGGGATGGAGAACCGGGGTGGAACCCGTCTCATGGAAGAGAACACAAGTACTGGTAACTTACTGACACAAACGTAGGCTGACAGAACATTCGGAAACATTTAACAGATGAAGAACTGACAAAGAACTAGCATCTGGTGGATTTCACTGATACACTGTTTCAACTGATTGATATATGGCAGGATCCAACAGGAAACTAATGTACATGTAGAAGACAAACATTCCGCCTCACTCCCTTTGGATTGGGACATTGAAACAGACACCATGCACAGGTGACCCCAGCGTGACAGACGGACGGCAGCACAAGGGGGAACTGGAGGGCCACAGCATGCAGGAGTTGTGTGTGTTTGTACAACTTCGATGCTGCGTTCTCTTCCAGTTGATGTGAAGGAATGTGCTAAATCACATTGCCACATCACACACACACAGTGACAAGCTCCGCAAGAGGGACGCTGCTAAACTAACAACAGGTAGAGACCAGCTGTGGCTGTCTGTGACTGGCTGCCATTCAAAAAGTGGACGCACGTGTCAATGGCAATGGTTTTGAAACCATTGATAAACGATGCAATAACAATGAAAGTGTGAATTCGAAAATGATTTAAAATTCAACGTGAAACAAATTCATAGACAACCAAAATATATACCCAAATGGGTCATGGGGGGGCATTCCTGAATCTGTCATGCAAACAAGCACATTGCTCATTACACAGGAAAAAAAGTGAATTACAGAGAAAAGAGGAAGAACAGGAGAGAGGAGGAAACTAGACGAGGATAAGAGGGGAGAAGTAGTAGAGTCAGATAACAGTAAATCAACAGGGCTATTAAAGGCAGGAATCTCCAAGACAGAAAGGGAGAGAGAAAGAGACAGGGATACTGTCCACCAGCTTCTCAGAAGAGAGTTTATGGGACAGCAGAAGGGTGGGAGAAGATTCAAGAGTCCAAAATAACTGAACCGATGTCAGTGTTACTGCTTACATACTGTCAGACTCAAATGGCATTGGCTGATGTATAATGCACACAACAGTGGCAGGGACTTTCTCGAAGCCAAAAAGCGAATCTGCTTTAAGCAGCTTCTGGGAGTCAGTGTACAGCAGTTTATTTCAGTCTTGCTACAATTTGCACGTCTGAAGACAACGAATCACTGGATTTGAGAAAGGGTTCATCACAACAAATCTTTCAAGATTTTCATAGAATTTTGATTGAAACCTTAAACTAGAGTATTGTTTGCGAGGCATACTGATAACATACATATTCAAACTTTTCTTAAAGAGATTACATTGTCTTTTAAAGACTCTAAGACCTAAAACGGATGGGTCAGATAAGGGAGATGTCCAAAAGGTGTACTGTTGGTATGCGACCATGAACAGGGTTGGGAAAAAAATAGACATCTGACTAGAACGTTACATTCCACTATAGCAAGGTTCCTCAAATCCCCCACTAATTTGCAGAGTTTAGTTCAAACTCTAATCAAAGACATCTGACCAAGCTAATCAATGTCTTCAAAATTATAGGTAGGTGAGTTGATCAGGGTTTGGGCTAAACTCTGTAAGGCCAGATTTGAGAAACCCTGCACTATGGTAAATATCCATGAATCCCATTACCTTCTCCTAATAGTGCTAGTCCTCCTGTTTAAGACCATATGGGTGTTCCTTGGCTAGGGGGTCTTTATTGTACCACTTACAATTAATATGACAAAAGGATTAACCTAAACAAACGTTCAAAGATGAGTTAGCGTCTATTTAGGTCTCTGCGATAAACCACCAGAAATGGAAGAAAAAGAAGGAAAGATAAGAATTTCAGCGACTGGTGGTATGCATTCGACCGGAGATGTCGCGCTTCTTGGAGATGAAATCTCTAATTATTGCGAACAGATTTTCAATCCTATCACAATTAATTTCCAATTGAAACGCTGTTCCAGGAGACATGATGTTTTTCCTTTCATCTGAATACCGTTCCATTTGTCGAGTCTTGAGAACAACGCTCTACATGCATCAATTGTCCTTTATTATCAGCTCATTAGGTGGAAAGGAAAGAAAATATCTGATCTCACAGACCTGACGGAGCATGTCTCATTGCATTTTGTACCGTGCAAGGACAGAGCATGGAGTTTCTTCTAGGTGTTAGTAAAGGGATAAGTCGGTCAAAGTAATGAAGCAGGACCACTGACATGTGGGTGAGGACAGACAACTTTAGCATGACCAATACACCATGCAAACCCCCCAACAAACTGTGCACATTCTGACCAACATGCACCACTTTTTGGTCAAGCAGTACAGCGGAGAAAAGGGAATTAATTCAGACCATAACAAAAGGAAATGAAGAGGAAACTGTCCAAAACATAAAACATAAGGAACCAAAAGCAGAATTTGATCATAGACACGCAAATGCAGCTACAATAAAAAATAAATAAATAAAGAAATAAAAGAAAGAATCGTACTGTTGGCAATTGTAACTAGCGTTTGTATCATGTTTTGTTTGTTTGATTGTTTGTTTTGTTTTTTTAAGTTTGAAGATGGTTAGAAAGAAAAAAACACACCAACCTTCTCGCAGCTCTGAGGGATGTAGGGAATTGATGCGGAAACAAAATAAAATGAGGAGAAAAAACAAGGGAAAATACAGAGAGAGTAAAACAGGCCACATTCAACCCAGAGAATTGCTGCTAGAGACAGAATGTCTAGGAAAAGAAAAGTGCGCTGTATTTTACAGGCCTTTCAATGAGCTGCCCATTAAACAATATGGCACAGGTCCAGTTATGAGCTTTACATGCCATCAGCAGTTACTGTGGTTTGAACTAACTTTCCTCTGGAGTTTTGTCCATAATTTACATATATTTTTTTGGTTCCTCATATAAACCACATGACTGAGACCTGTGCATGAATTTGGCCACACTCCTTAAAGCAGTTGTTGACATCTGGCCTTTAAGGTTAATAAGATGGAACATATTTTGGCAGCTGATAGTGATAAATTTTGGTTAAAGTCAACATGAAATCAAAAGCACCCTGTTTTCTGACCAATATGAGATATTTAGTGGTGTACAGGGTGGCTGTTGACTTACAGTGACCAGTCACTCTTATTTTCTTATTTTTTTTTATCTTATCAATTCGTAAATAAAGTAAAATGAGTTTAGAATGCAGTTTCATGTTGACTTTACTGTCAGATTATTTACATGTAAACTTGAACTAAATAATGCACATAAATGCATATGCACGATATATTATATATTAGTGATTCTTTAGTTAGTGGACCTTCTTAAATTAAATTGGAAGTTATATCTCCAATTAGATCAAGATACTTCGCAAACCATGATATAAAAATCTTAAAATGAATGACATTACAAAATGTTATTTTGCCTGGATAAACCACATTAGGTAATTCTACTGTAACTTAATTAAAACATTTAATGCTTATAGTCTGTATTTTAAAACAAAATTCTTTGTTTGTATGTTTGTTTTTACTGAACATTTTATTTATGCATTTAATCATCCTAGGGAACAGAAGAGTTCACTTAATTGAAGAATCACCCATACACATTAAATTAAAGTATTTTAAACTACATTAGGCTACGACATACAATATTCAGATTAAAGATTGCACTGAAATTTTAAAATGTTTACAAAAATAAAATGATAAAATAACAACATAAAACGCTATGCAACCCTAGTTCCCTGAACAGGGAACGAAGACGTTGAGTTAAATGCTGTGGGAACGCCCCGTGTTGTGCGTCAAGACACACGAATGGAATCAGCCCAATGGAGAGACGGAGCGTCATAGGCGGGTGACGTCATCGACCAGGAAACTATAAAGCACCCCAAAAACACAAGCACATAAGCTTCAGATAGGCCTGATGGAAGCACTAATGAGAATGCCGGGAGTATGGCGGTATGACACAGCGTCTCGTTCCCTATCAGGAAACTAGGGTTACATATGTAACGAGACGTTCCCTTTCAAGGGAACTTCGAGCTGTGCCAAATGATGTGGGAACGCGATACCCACGTCGCCATAGGACCAAGTGACCGTCATGGGAGAACTAGTGCACAGAGGATGACAGCACCTGTGCCCCAGGGGTAGAGCTTAAGTCTAGGTCATAGAACTTCTTGAAAGTATGCGGTGAAGACCATCCAGCCGCATCACAAACACAGGGAAACTCCTGACAATAAAGCTTTAGAAGCAGCCATACTCCTAGTAGAGTGGGCTTGTACAGCCAAAGGTGAAGGCTGACCAGCCGACTCATAAGCAAGTGAGATAGCCTTGACCACCCACTTGCTTATTCTCTGTTTAGACGCAGGACACCCTTTCCTGGGTGGCCCGGAAACATACACATAGTTGTTATGATTTCCTCCACAGGGCAGCTCTGTGGACATAAGCGTCTAATGCCCTCACTGAGCATAGCAAATGAATTTTCTCCTGGTCTGACAACAGAAATGGAGGACAGAAAGCCTGCAGAACTGTAGGTCTAACAACATTAGTAGGGAACATAACCTGGACTAGGGTATTTACATTTAGTCATTTAGCAGACGCTTTTATCCAAAGCGACTTACAACTGAGTACTAAACCAAGCGAGTCACCATGAAGAGGCAAAAACAACGCAAGTGCTCAAAATACAAAGTTCAGACATTGCATAGGGTAGCATAAGCCAGATAAGCAAGGATTTAAAAGAAAATGATTATTTTTTATGGGAAGTGCTCACGAAAGAGAAGAGTTTTTAGTTGTCTTTTAAATGCTGACAGGGATTCTGCATTCTGGATGAGGGTGGGGAGATCATTCCACCAGCATGGTACCGTGAATGAAAATGTTCTGGAAAGTGATTTAGAGACTCTCTGAGAAGGTGATGGTAGGAGGGAGCTGATCCTGTGGCCAATCTGTTTGCAAGTGTCAACGCTTTAAACTTAATGCGAGCAGAGAGTGAAAAGTTTTCACTTCAATGCATACAGTATAGCTTCCTCATGGATGGAGCTCTGAAGAGAAGGATGGTCTCAACAACCTCGGTTGAGAGACCGGAAAAAGCCCACGGTTTCCATAACTCTGGGCGGGGGTGAAATATAATGTCACCCGCCTAAGAGAGTAGATCCCTCCTGACCGGGAGCTCCAAAGGAGAGCCGTCCACGGGAGAAACCAGGTCCGCAAACCACATCTCGGGCTGGCCAGAACGGGGCTACTAATAGTAGGCTGACCCCTTCCCGGCGAACCCTCTCCAGAACTCCTGGTGGCAGAGCAATCGGGGGAAAAGTGCACAGCCGTGACCTCGGCCATGGCTGCATCATAGCCTCCAACCCTGGATGACTGACGGAGAATCACAGAAGACAGTACGATATCTCCATGGAAGCAAATCCTCACTCATGCTCACATCCTTTAGCACATCCAATCAGCCTGGTATGCCTGCACATATAGATATTGTCTGCAGACATGACACAGCCTGACCTGCCGCCGAATACATTTTACAAAGCGGAAATATTTCATAATGTCTTGGAAAGTAATGCTGGTGCTTTAAATGACAATGCAGCCTCGGAAGAGAGATAGCTCACAAGCGTCTCTTCTATCCACGGCAAAGCGGCATCTGTTCTTTTAAAAAAAACCTAGCCCCTGCTAAATCGTAATATGTGAATGATTGGGGGCTAAAAATTATATCAGAAGCCGGCTTCTTCCATAATCTCGACACCTCAGTATGGAGATCATGAAAAAATGACAAGCACCAGCGTGGAGATTGCACACGGGAAGGGAGAATTCTTTCATCTAACTTAGATTTAATAACAGACTCCTGCCACTGGCCACTCAATGCTTAGTTTTGATACAGCTCGAGTGAGAACCTCCATGAGCTCTTCGCCTTCGGGAGAGTGAGGTGGCGAGTCCTCCACATCTCCCTCATCAATACTGCTATTTTTATCTCCTTAGTTTTTATAACTAACATTAGATAGTTGCAGTACTGGTGCTTCAGCCCGGGCGGAAGAAACCGCAGAGCGTGCTTCCAAACCGGGCTGAGACATTGGATCTAACAGGTAAAGGCAGAGATAAGGCAGAGCATGTCTCTAACCCCGCTGAAAGATCCATTTGCGATCCCCACTATAAGAGTCGCTGCTTAGCCTCGGCAGAACCAGGACACGAACCGCAGGGAGCACGCACCGAGCACTCTCCTCAAAATTTTTGTGAGGTGTAAATGTGATAACTCCTGCCTAGCAAATACTAAAGACAGACACAGTGTTTACACTCAGACAGATTCACATATAGCGCGACTGAAGGCACAGAAGCTGATGCGTTTGTGTTTTTGGGGGTGCTTTATTTTTCCTGGTCGATCACGTCACTTGCCTATGACGTTCCGTCTCTCCATTGGGCTGATTCCATACGTGCTTCATGATATACAACGCAGGGGTGTTCCCACAGCGTTTGACGCAGCTCAAAGTTCCCTTGAAAGGGAACTCTTATTTTGTTTCAAAATAAATGAAAATATATTTATTCCATTTGCCAGTATAAGGAGAGATGAGAAACAGAGTGGTCAGACATTTGCTGTAGAAAGGAAAGAGGTTAAACTCAATCAATCATCCCTGCTATCAGTAGAGTCAGTCATAACATACACAACAAGCAGTTGAGTCAATAAAGGTTAAAGCGAAATTAAACACCAGACAGGCAGAAAATCAAGGCGGCAGCAAATGTCTTACTGCAAAAATTCTCAGGAAACCAGAGGGATCCAAACACCAAATCTGACCAGCTATCTGGCTCTATTTGATTCAAATGTGTGTGCGTCTAGAGGAATGCTCTTTTGTTGGTTTTGTTTACCGTGATGAGCTGTTCCTACCTCTGACATACAGGTTAGCAGGTGCAGAATAGCGTGTGCCATCGTTGTTGGTTGCGACACATTCGTACTTCCCTTGGTCCGATTCCTCACTTTGTTCAATTTGCAGCGCTCCTGACACAGTGGGAGAGAACACGAAGCAGAAAACAGATAATTAAAATAATAATACAAGCCATTAAACAACTTACACTAGATCACATGCTAAGCCTATTTCTCTCACTATGAATTGGAATTTTTCTGTTTAGGTCTCCATAAGGGTGGACGCAACAGAATGACTTTAGCTAAAGGCAGTTCACTGCCATCTGACTGCTGCTATACTGATGTTTAACCCTGAGAAGCGACATCTGCAGGCATGTCTCGCATAGGAGAGGTTCATATAGACTTAACCAGTTTATGCAAGCTAAGCTCCTGGAAGCTGGGGTAGAAATGTTTCCACTTAAAATGTCTAATGCAGTATTTCATTCTCTAGGCCCGATGCATCATGGGAAAGCAATTTCAGCACTAAAGATGGATTTCACGCTGGATTCGCGATGCATATTATGATTTTGTCAGGAACGGAGTAATTTTGAGGTGCTTTTTCAAACTGTCTTGTGAGCTAGTATCTCACCCTACAAACTAACTTGCAGCAGTTACACTAGGAAACAGGTCTAGAGAACAGCATGGCAAACACTGCCGTAGACATTTGAGAGGGTACACAGAAAGAAAACAAAAAGAGACTTTGCAGCATTAATTATCTTGGACATTTTACAATCACATCAATGGAGAGGTAAACATACAGTACAAGATACATGTTGCAGGGTTTCTAAAGGCACTTAATTGATAGGGTGTTTCAAAATAGTTTGAGCATTACTGTTTAGAAAAAAATACAGTTGTGATAATAATAATACTGACCAATTATCAATTGAAAGATATACAAAAGGTGAGGGGGGAGGGTAGCCCTGCAATATTATTACACATCTCACAGGACTGTTCATTATGGGAATGAGTGAAAACTGCAATACAGCAGCATATGACTCAAATAAAAAAGGTTTACAGTATACAAAAGCAGCATAAAAGGGGGTTAAAAAGAAATTTGGCTAATAAAATTTGGTTAAATTCAATTCAAAATGATCCATCAATAAAATGGCCAAAGACTTCAGAGAGTGGAAGTCAGCAAAAACTGCAGCATTCTCAGGAAAAAAAAATATATATGCTGCTTGAATCGTAAAAATAGAAGAAGAAAAAAATCTGTTGGGAGAATTATCGTTACCAGTACATAAACCTCTAGCACATGCAAATCTTTCCAAAGAACAAGAAATGTGGTGTCGGCACAACTTACAACCTTTTGACAACCCTTAGCTGAAAAATAAAATGCAATTGTATTAGAAAATTCAAAACGGCCTTCTCGACAAGAAAACAACCAATCACTGCCATAGCTTACGCAAAGCTTTAAAGTACACCCATAAAAATCCACCAATGGGATCAGCAGTGTGGTGTCACATGACCCAGGGAAAAACATTTTTAAAGTGCACTGAACCGCAGCGGACCACCTCCTGAGTAGCTTGACAAAAAAAAAAAAAAAAAAAAAAAAAAAAAAAGACACAAAATGGCCACCTCGGTATCGTCTGCTCAGACCCACTGTTAGCTTTTCCCCAACCCTGAAGAATGGAAAAAATAAAAACGTCAAAAAGCAAAACAGCCTTCAACCCAAGAAATGCAAGAAGGAAAAATAGGTGGAAGAAGAAAAAAAAGCACCGCAGAAACTTTATCAAAAAAAGTAGTTGTTTGGGCTTTTTTAGCTTGTTTTGAGAAGGGTATAGGTAGAGGAAGCAAATGGAGGACGAAGAGCAAAAAAAAAGAAGTTTGTAAAGACAGAAAGATGCTTTTTTGGGAGAAAAATTTGTGGCAGAGAGGCTCCGTGCGTGTTTCCAACATCTGGGCTCATGTGCGGCTGAACAAGAACAGCTAGGGGGAAAATGTGTTTGGCTGTTTTAGTTGGACGAAAAAGGGACACATGATCTGCTATGGCCAAAAGATAAAATAATAATAATAATAAAATAATGAAATAGAACACATATAGGATATGCTTCTTTGGGCTGCAGTAAGCATATCGACTTCGGAAAGAGAGAAAAATACAGGAGGCTTTCTTAAACTGAAAAAAAAACAAAAAAAAAAAACGAAACAAAGAACGCTTACGTAAAAATGGTGATAGATGGGTGGCGTGAACAGAACAGCATGGTGGGGAGGAGGACAATGGGGAAGATGCTGGGGCGTTTCATGGATGCAGACACATGTGGGACAGGAAGAATGAAGTCAGTTGTTCATTCTGTGAACTTGCAGTTGAGCACTCTTACCTCTTATTGGCGTACTCACCTGGGTGGATTATATGAATGCAAATAAGATTAAGAAAGAAGAGTCGTTAGTACGAGAAGAGAGTCTGGCCGCTTTGGAAGAAGAATCAAATTAGCTTTGCTTTGCTTTCTTACAGACTTTATTAGGCTACAACAGGAAAGAGAGACTCAGAAAAGACAGCCATTGGCTCTAGTGGAGAAAAGCACAGGATTGAGCATTGGTCACTTTAGGAGGTCAAAGAGCAACTGGTACAGTGGATGAAGCACAAGGGGCCATTTTGAGACCTGCTGTGGCCGTGATCTAGCGGGAGGGGAACTAAGGATTGATTGGGAACAGTGGAGAGTCTTTGAGCCTGTGATTTGAGACAAAGATGGAGTGACCGTGTCGGTGCGTGGCCCCTGACCAGCTGCTCGTGTTGGTGTGTGCTTTACTGCTAGTCAACTAGTGTGTGTTCTGCTAGTTTATTGACACTGTCAGTAAAATGCATGCCATGCATTTTAACAGTAGTTTGAGAAACATGGAACATTAGTGGGAGGCATGTGTGCTCAGATCTACAAACTTACCAAATGACTCTGGAGATTTACAAAACAGAGAGAAGAAAGACAGCATAGAAAATATGATTATATTCCTTACGTTTACTCTTGTTGACACACTTAAATCTGACACTCTATTGCACAGGGTTATAAACGACTAGGAAAATCAAGAGAGAAATCAGACAACGAAAGAAAACAGGACAAGGGAAAAGCGGAGAACTCTGGGAAGACATATTGTACCATATTGAGTGCTGGAAAACACACTGTATTCAGCTCAACAATTACATATTCACAATGTGCGTCAATCTGCAAACGAAATAGGGTTTGTGGGGAGTATTACGAGAGAGACCGCAGACGAAGAGAAGGAACGTCTACTGCGGCTCCCAAATCGAATCGGAAAAGAATCACCAACATTTTCAGCCCTGAATTTGGTCAATTGGATGTGCAAACACACAACAAAAGTCACACACATAGGGACGGACGTCTCTCTCTTTTTTTCTTTTTCTCCGTTTTTGGATGTAATAGAGTTTTTTTTAGGCTGTTGGTACATGTGCATCATGACATGAAAGCAACAAACAAAACAACCTTGATGATTCTTTTGAGAGCAGTGAATGAAGCCAGATTGTACTAATTGCGCATTTGAGGAAGAGAAATAAGAACATGGAGTACGACAGTTATTTATTATGCATGGTTCGGCTGCTTTTGCGACTAAGTGTTAAAATGGAAACAAAACAAAGCCCAATTTAAGCTGGCCAAGAATGCAGTCATAGCAGTGAATCATGGGTAATAAATTAAACAGACAAGAAAACAAGACACATCACACAGAGGGGACGTAGACGACGATGCCGTTTCCTACAGAAAACCAAAAAATTTTCCATGAGAAAGAACAGAATGTCAAATGTAAAGGACGACAACAGCAGCTCTTGTCGCTGTTTTCTTCTGCCGTTGTGGAGCCAAGTGCTCATGAGGAAAATCACCTGATCGAAGTTGTTTTATGCGTCCGTTGTTGTTACTCGTGTTGACCGGGAGGAAGTCTTTGAACCAGGAAATGTCTGGGTTCGGGTTCCTGCTAGCAGCACAGAGCATGGTGGCGGCACCGGGTGCGCTCAACCACCTTGAGCTGAGGGCCCATGTCTATGGTGGGGAAACCTGCAGGCAGCTGATCCTCTGAAACACAGCAACACCAACACGGTCACACACAAACACTTTCATTGCTCTTCAAGCCTTTATCACATTTACTATAGGAAGCTGCGGTAACCTGGAGAAACTTGGGGGTTCGCAGGTCCCCAGCTAACAGAGACATGCATGCATGCATAACACTGACCTCCTGTGCGAAAGAAGTGTGCTGAACTGTATTGAAAGCTTACTTTTTGTGTTCTTAACTTTTAAAAATGCACTTTGTAATAATATCTACTTAAGTTTTACTTAAAGAAAGTACACTTTCATCATAACATTTCTAAACAACTTAAGAGTACTTTTTACAAATGTTTGCTTAAGTTTTACTTAAATATACATTTTATATAATTATGATTTTATAGTGTTTTAAATAAGTATGTAACTAAGTAAATAAGTACATAAAGTAAGTTTATGTATTGACTAATATACTAAATAAAATATACATTTTAATGAAAAACGTGGAAAATCATTTATTTTAATTTCAATGTAATTGCGATGTAATTGCGAGCAAGTTAAACAAATCTAAACAAAATTAATTCACATTTAATTTCAGTTTAAATAAATTTAATTTAAGTTGATACTTAGACTATAAAAATTGTGTTTAGGTGAATGAGTCAAGTTTTGTAAACTCACAGAAGTCTAACAACACAATGTTTTGTATATCTGCAAACAGAATCATTTCTTAATCATAAAGCAACATTGGCCCATAATTCCCGGTGAAATTTTGAATACAAACCAGCCAGTGACGTGAAGGAGCATGAGCGAATGACAGGCAATTGGTCAAGTTGAAAGTCACCATAATGACTAACTTAGAAACCAAGTCGACACAATTGTGCATTTGCATCCTGACACATTAAGGTAAATATTACTAAAATATTCATGTACGTTTTGATTAAACGATAAATGTAAAAGAAAAAGACGTCGGTTCTTTGATTTCTGTTGAGTTGTAATTTGCATTTTATTTGACTGAAACTAAGGTTACTTCAACTTGATCAGTAACTTGTGACATTTATTGTGTGACCCTTTCAAAAGGATTGACTGGAGATGACACATAATACATAACCATTTCACATACAATAGGAGTAGTTAAAGTACATACTGTAGAAAGATGCCTTACAATCCCTCTTAAGTTTGACTGATTGCATTTAATGTAAATTTCAAAATTCACATTAATTGCCTGTCAGTAGATTAAAACTGGTGCACGTTAACCATATTGTATATACACTAGAAGCAATTATGAAATTAAATATAAAGTTGTATTAAAGTCCCACTTGAAGTTATCACTCTTAATAGCAAGTTATTGCATTTTATTCCAACTTAATATGTGCTACTGTTTGAAATTCATTACACTAAATGTCCATTCAGTGCGCCAAAAACATTTAATTCACACTTAAGTGTATTGTTGACTGACATTAAAGTATAGTTTAGTTACATTATATTCATCATTATATTGTGTAGTGTACTATATTTTAAACTAGAAGCAATTGCGAAGTAGATATAACGTTGTATTAAAGTCTCACTTACATTGCATCATGATACATTTTAAATAAATTGCACTTAAAAAGTGACATTCAGTGCGCCAAAATATTGCATTTAATTTACACTTAAGTGTATACCTTTAAAGTATATTATTTGTGTAAATAAGTACACTTTATAAAATTTACACAAAAGTGCACTTTTTCACAAGGGCTGACATGCATAATAGTTGTTTTTGTAAATCCATGTTGAACAGGTAATCGTTTTGACAACTTTAGGTTTAAACATTTAAAAATGCAAAGGAAAAAACATTCTGTTTTCATACATCATTGTCATGCAAACCCTTATATCAGTACTCTTAGTCAGTAAAATATGCCAGAATGGGTAACATGGTTGTAAATATGTTCCAAATTAAGCTGCCAATCACTAGAGGCTAAACTGGTGCAGTTCATTTACCTTGAATTATCCTTACAACAACAATGTATGGAAAAATAATGAAATTATTTATTTTTTGAAAGGGTTCAGACCTCTATCAAACTACAATTTATTGTTTTAATCATTTTATGTACAATGGCATTTTCTATTAAAAGTCAACTTAAACTTGTAAAAGTGTGAAAATACTTTCAGCAGACCATTAATAAAGTCTTATTCACACCTATCTTTATCAATGTATGCAACCACTCGACCCACATGCAACTTACTCTGATGTGATGTATTAAAATAAACAATATAGGGGTGGTGATGGCGCAGTGGATAAGACGCATACCTTTGCTGTGAGAGACCCTGGTTCGAATCCACTGTGAGAGCACCAATGTGTCCCTGAGCAAGACACTTAACCCCTAGTTGCTCCAGAGGTGTGCGACCTCTGACATAACAATTGTAAGTCGCTTTGGATAAAAGTGTCAGCTAAATGAATAAATGTAGCCTGAGGTTTATCAATATAGGTTTAACAATATTTTGCACAAAAACAATAATCTTGGGTTTCCCCATACTGCCTTTGCGCAGCGCAAATTTATTCACGCTGCTAGGCAGTCTGGATACCATAGACCAAATGTTCGCCTCAGCGAGGGGACCAATCACAGAACGGGGAGGGAGCAGCAAGACAATGACGACGTCTATGCAACACACCGACGCAGTTTGTTTATATCTATGGTTCAAACATGGCAGCAGCCGTGAAGTTACCTTTCGATGCAGCCTTAGATATTGTTCTAAGTAGTTTAGAGCGCAAATAAATCTCTGACCCATAGTATTCTTCCTTGTCTAATTTCTTTCTGGTATAATTGAAACGATTGGCTGATGAGCTACGTACAGGCACATTTGATAGACATTCGTAGCACCCAATAAACGGCTCAGGGCATTCGAAAATCATGCGTTAAATACAAGAAAATGAAAATGTGGTTCTGGACATTAGCCAGGCTATAATCTTCAAACACTATCTCAATGGATGGTTAAATGGATGGGTTATGTATAGTTATGTCCAAAGTAATTATTTATTACTTAAATATTAATGTTGATAAGATAACCTGCAATGTTTTAATCATATTTGTCGTCATTTGTATTGTGTGGATAAACAATCTTTGTTTAGTTTTTTTACCATCGGTTATTCCGCTGGAGGGTAACGGCTGCTTTAAAAAAATTAATATAAAAATAAATAAAATATAATTCATTAAAAAAGCCCATGCCGTTTGCTATCTTTTTGGATGGGAGCCAAATGTCCCCACAATGATAGTAAGTAAAACCTGAGATCACCTGCATTGTGGGAAGCAGCCAGCTGGTCCCCACGAGTGAAATGGATGGAACAGTAAATAATATCTATTTGAAAATGTAAAAATGACATAGTTGTGTTTTCTGTAAGGGTTGTGTTTAGGGTTAGGGATAGGGATAGGTGATGGAACAGGGCTCGACATTAAGCGCGTTGTCCGCTTGTCCGGGACAAGTGGATTTTTTGTAGGACAAGTAAAAGAGAAAATTAGTTGTCCGACTCGGACAAGTTAAATTTCAAACAAAAATAAAATGCCATGTTACTTCACGTTATGTGCCACTCGTTACGCCCATTTTACAGATTTGAAACGAACACATTTTCTGCGCTGCCTGTGAATGTCCTGAATGTGACTCACTCGTAACGCGCGTCAGAAGTTCTGTTTTGCACTTGAACGAACATCAACACACACACAATTAAGCCAAAATGTCATTTGTCGAGTATCTTCATAACATAAGAGCAGTCTTATGATGGACATAGAGTTGTGACTCGTGTGAGATCCGCGTCTCTGTCCACAGCCGCTGCTCTTAAAGGGCCAGCTACCAATAAAGCGTTCTGTCAGTAAAGTTAATGAAATAACAAAGGGAACAGAGAACATTACTCACTGCTCTTGACTCAAAGAACTGTGTAGCTTTAATAAGGAGTAGTCTATATTTAATAATTTATACAGCGCAGACTGTTTGATAACTTTATTCAATTTCTGTGTATGTCCTACCTGTTAGACATAGTTCATTTTTATCCAGACATCAATGGCTTATTGATCATTATAGGTGTTATCAATCATTTAGTTGTTATTGCTAATTTCAGAATTATCACTAATCTGTGTGTGCATTTGGTTTAGAAACAAACAAGTTGACTCATGAAACCATTTGTTAATTATATCGCAATCGTATATCACAACCGAATATTGAACTCAATAATCGCAATATGACATTTTCCCCAAATCAAACAAAAAGTGCCTCAAAAGTTAATGTCAAGCCCTGATGGATACATTGTCAGGTCAGTATTAAAACAATAGAAGTCTAAGGCAAGTCCCCACAAAGACACCAAAATAAAATCGTGTCAGTGTGTGTAAGTGAATGTATCAACCTACAGCAAACACAAGCAATCTAAAATAAACAAGAACTCAACAAGCCTCTAGGGGACATTACCAACACACACGTACACAAACACACTTTAATTGTTACTGAACTTCCTAAATATCTCCTGGGATTTGCTTTCCATAATCTGAACACACCTCAGCTCAGATATACCAACCACATATATTGTTTCACTATTGCAACTGCCCCTACTGCAATATTTTACTATACTTTTGGATCATTTGTGTAAAATGTGATTGAAAATGCAATGATTTAATGCAGATTTACATAGACTAGAGCAAATGAGCAAATATCACTGTTTAGTTCCAGCTTGTAGGTTGACAGATCCTGGGACATTTTCTCTTGTTTCCAGAAAACAGAGAAGGATTTGAATGAATGTGTGATAGACAACGGAGTAATATCCCTGTCTAAATAGTGACTAAAGACTGATTATGACACTTCAGCGCCTCAGAGGGAGGCATCTGCTGTAATGGAGGATTTCCCGCAGCTCATAAAGAGGCTTGAAATGCCCCTCATTGTCTTGAAAATCATTATAACGCTCTTTCAGAGTGCTGTGATTCAGTGAAGATTTTGAAGATGTCCTGTACTTTACGCTGCTGAAACGAGTGCCAAGGTCTGGGTCTGAGATGTCGGAATTCTTACATTTCAAGGTTTAATTCATAATTTTACATCTCAGTAAATGTAAATCATCCCGCTTCAAGAATGTGCTTATTTGTCACGAAAATAATGTCATGATGCAAGATAAAAAGGTTATTCGTTTTCTTTATGCAAAATATAATTTTTAAATTCTTTCTTTTGATTTTAGGGGAAAGTATAACTTGGACATGTTATTGGAAGGTTTCATGATTTGTCCATATTAAATAAATAACAAAAGCAACACAGATGATCTGTGATGTCCATAATTACTGGATGTTTCCCATGTTATCAATTTAAAACTTTCCAGTAATCATCCTTTGTGCATTATTATTATTATTTTTTTTTTTAAATCTTTCTGCAATATTCTAATCCAAATCCTCTTGTGACCTTCACCGGCTTCACTACGCAGTGGATGGGCGTTTAATATTAGCTCATCTGTGGTGAGCTACTTGGCAGTTAATGTTACATGAAAAACATGCAGATATAAAATTACTACAAAAGCTACAGAAAACTGCTGAGAGATCATTCTGAAGTCTGCCAACCTATTCTTGCATCTGTCCCCAACATGGTGTAATACTAGCTGATAGCAGGTTTAATGTGTTGTTGGTAAGTGTAGCTGCTTTCACAATTATGCTAAACTAGATTCTGCTTAACATAAGCATATATTTGGTTCATAGATACGTTTAGCAATATGCCTCTCTCTGTACTTCTGTACAATATTTTTGACAAAACACGCCAGAAACCCCATGTGCAATACTTATAGAGGGAATGCATACACGTGACTTTCCCGCCGGAACAACCCCCTCTCAGCCTGACCGAGTGGCAAAAGATCTGCTGCGTGACTGGATTTAATAGGGGAAACTGCGAAAATGCGACTAAAACGAACAATTTTATCAATTTAAATTAAATGTTGGACTCAATATAGTGTTCCTTACAACTTACTAAAGATCGTGATCCATGGATATTATTGACATGCAGCCAGGAATCGTGTCGCCTGACATTTATGTTTGCCTGATTTCGACACTGGGGAAATAGAAGCAATATAGACGGTAAACATAAAGCAAATTTGCCTGTGAATGTTTTATATAAATACAATATAGGTTTAAATCTGGGTGATTACTTATATCAGTGTTATATATAGCCTATATATCATCATATCGTCCAGCCCTAAAACTTTATAGTTTTTTTTTAGTCAGTGTTTATTAAAAAAAAATCCAATAATGCAGAATATGGAATGATACATATTTAATTGATGAGTTGTTAATATATATATATATAACAATACAAAATATATGGGTATGGTTTTACAGCTAAATTCAGCATATTGACACAAAATGAAAACTGCAGATCCACCTTTCGCTGACTGGAGTCCAGTTGTTTCTGTGAATTGCAGTGATCCATTTGCTCCTCTTTCTATCGCAGTCTGTAAAAATATACTTCCGATTTTTTGTCAAATCTAGTTGTACAGTCAATCGCAAAGCTCTTTCCCACTTTATATGTGTTGTGTTTGTTTTTGCGGCATTCACGCTGAACACATATACAGCCTATGTATACAGCCGCTCAGTCTTTTTGCCACTCACTGTGAGAAACTGCAGCACTCCGGCCGGAGGTGACGTCACGCGCATTCCCTCTATTATCAGTGGTGGATGATCAGTGCACAAATCAAGCAGATGCGTAAAAGTATAATATATTGAGTAAAAGTACAAAATAAATGGACTTTTTAAATATAATAAATGTACATATTGATGAGTCATGTTTATTATTTATTCTAGCATTAGCCAGACTTGTCATATTAAATATTAGTGTTTAGACTTTTAATGTATTATCTGCAAACTTTTTATTATAAAAAGCAATATATTATTAGGTGTTCAAGCACAAAGTGCTTGAATGTATAAAGTGCTGAAAACCTTTTGTATTTCTAAGGATTTTTATTATTATTCTTCTGCCGTAAACGCATTGTGCAGCTCAAACCATAAGGGCTGGAGATTTGAAACTTTGTCAGATGTTAGAACAAAAATCGAGGAGAGGTTTAGAGAGTATGAACATAATTGGCCCATAGGTGGTGCTATAGCAACCAAAAGTTCAAAACTGGTCACAACTCCTAGCCTGTTAGTCATAGACTCAAGTGTCTTATATCATTGGAAAGCATACGATTTCATTTCTGGAACTGCAAATCTTTCCGTCATTTTGGATTTTGTACAAAACCTACTTTTGCAAAACCAGTCCCTGGTTTTCCACCTCAATCGGAACCAAACCAGTGAATTGAATTGTAACGCAATTGTGAACATTATTCAAGCTGTAGGCTATCCCATCCCAAGTCTCCTGCATATTGATAGCATCTCCCTGATGCCCGCAAATTAGTTAAAATCTCCGTAATCTAGTAGCAAGATAGAACATACATACTGCGCGCATAACATTAGTCGTTTAGTTCGACTAATTGGTTCATATGCCGTCTTGGTCGACTGACATTCTTATTTGGTCGACCAGTTGCATTTGTTTGTTTTTTTTTTTACCAATAGAAAGAAAATTTCAATGATTTACTCCTTGATATTTATTCCTTTATAAGCAGTTATATATTACTTTTTTTCCTAAATATAATTAGCTGTGTTTTATCCCCAACTTTAAATGCTTTAATAATTTAGGCTATTTTGTAACAGCGACACAGTTTAGCGAACACACATAGAACACTCGGGTTCACACCTGTGGCTGGCTGCACTGCTGCTTCGCACTCATAAGGCAGTGGTTCTCAACTCCGTCCCTTGCGACCCATGCTCTGCATATTGTGTATGTCCCTATTAACACACCTGATTCAGCATCTCAGCTCATTAGGATAGTCTATCCTAATGAGCTGAGGATCTGAATCAGGTGTGTTAAATAAGGGAGACATACACAATATGCAGAGCAGTGGGTCGCGAGGACTGGAGTTGAGAACCCCTGCACTAAAGGGATATAGGTATAGCTGTATTAATTTAGTTAGAAACGCTACTTCTTTTGGCTTTAGTCGACAAAATGTCCAAGAAATCTAAATCTTTTGTCTGCCTACATTTAACAAAAAAAGTGCAAGCTATGCGGCCTGTAACAAAAATGTAACAAAATGAAAATAAACCTATATGCTGTCCTACAATACAGTCCATTATTATTAGAATTGTTTTTTAGGCTATTTGGGTCTTTTTGTGTGTTTGTTTTAAAACACCTAGATCGGCTAGACAAAAGTTAAATTGAAAGTAAAGAATAATATACAGCCTGTATAAACAAAAGCTTTTTTTTATTTTTCATGTGGCAGATAGCAGTTATATTTTTAAAATACATACATATTTAAATACATACTTTTTTAAGAATTGTAGGCTATTATTATTATAGTTTTATGTATTTTTATGTATTTTCATTGTTGTTTTATAAATGCTCTGTCAATTGTTAAAAAAAATTTTCAATCTAAACATCGCGTCTCTCTTTTTTAGTCGACTAATCGTTGCGCAGGAGAATCCTTTGGTTCAACTGAAGGATTTCTTTGGTTGACTACAGCTCTACATAACATAAATAGCGCACAGTGTGTGCATGGCAGAGAGGGAGAGAACGAGAGACCTTGCGAGTGTGCCGCAAAAGCTAGTCCCGTGAAGAATACAGAATAGAATACAGCTGGATTTTCGAGGTTAGCACACTGTATATAGCTGGTAGTTAATATCGATGCACACCTGTTTGTTCCGCCATTTTATTGTTAATAAGAAAGCGATCTAAATATTTATTGTAGGAATGTTATATGTCCCTCTAGTGGACAGAACACGTAACAACAACCACAGGCTATAGTAGCATTGGCGATCCATAAGAATGTGTAATGTCTTAAATATTAATAATAGGATAAATTTAAGCAATTAATATTCAAATATTATTTGAATATTACATAAAATAAGGAATGGAATTCGAATAGTATTATAGAGGAAGATTGACAGCCCTAGTGTGCATTATGGAGTTAACATGAAAAAAACTGGTTTGCTTTAGTGCAGAATACTGGTGAAATAATGTAGTTCAAAATGAAAGTGAGTCTTCTACTGCCCTCTGCTGGCCACTCTACTGATTAATAGTTTTCTCGCATGTGCTTTTGCAAATATATTATATATATATATATATATATATATATATATATATATATATATATATATATATATATACACATACATACAGTATATATATATAGACACTAAAATCCCTTATATAACAGTTACTATTATAACACAATCATATTTTGTCAGAGTTTACCACTTCAATTGTACTGATGCTTCACATAATTGTTATCAACGTGGTAAATCATGGTAAATAATGCTAGAAACATGGTAAATCACAGTAAATATGGTAAATCATCCTAGAACATGGTAAATCATACCAGAGCATGGTAAATCATATGGTCAGGGACATACTGGGTCTGAAATTCAGCCTGGGACTTTAAGATGGAGAGGCCTTTTTTGCAATTATTTTAATTATAATAGTGTTTTTATTGTATAAAGAGAATCAGATTACACTGAAGGCATTCAAGACATTTTAGGATGACACCTCTTCAGGTTGTATAAGTTAAGCAAGTCACCACTGCACTAAACATAACCAGGTCAGCAAAACCTAATCTTCAACACGCCACAGTGTGTCATGTGTACAGTCAGTATATAATCTATCTATAAAAATATAACATATGTAAGGGATAATGTTTAGCGATTTGGTTGTTAATTTTTGAAGTGTTTGTATTGGCTATACATTATCCTGCTTATTATATGATGGCTACCAACCAAATAAATCAATAATGTAACAAAACATTTATTTAAAAAGCAGTTTATTGATTTAAAAATCAACTGTATTGCTTCCGCTAAAGAAAATAAGTCTGTTCCCTCCTGAACTGCGTTCATGGCAACGCTGTTTATCATTGCAACGTGTGCTAGCAGCATCTGTTATCTGAAGAAACTGACCACATATGTAATAAATGCCTATATTTAAATGCAAATATTAACAATTTCAGTGTATAATAAATCACTAATATATCACTAATCGTGCCCCTGTCCTGTCCATGCTGCTGAGTCCTGTCCTCATCAGCACCTCTGGCTTCCACAGCACCCTTTTTAGTACAGGAAAGGTCTGTTAATTATTTTAACAACATTTTTTTCTTTCTAATTCTTATTTTTTGACCTCACCCATTTCTTCTCTCTTCTTTCTTTCTTTTCACCATTTTTACCATCAGTCTGTGTTGCATTCCCACAAACACGTCAAACATGACCAAACGTAAACTCCTTTGATTCGACGCCTAGTGTGAGCCAATCGAATATCAGGAAAAACGAGAATCAGTCCAAGTTGGGAGAGGTCGCTCGTATCCCCTCAGATTAAAAGTATTTGGCATGGCCCTGTCTAAAAAAAAATAAAAAAAAAAAAAATAAAAAAAACACAGTGTTCTGCTGCGGGCCGTTTTCCATTAATTATGTCAATGGTTACATGCTTTCTAAATGTCTTTAATACTTATGTACTAAAAGGGCTTAACTAAAATGGCTTAGCTAAAAGCTGCTTTCAGTTTAAATTCATATTAGTTATTTTATTAAAATGTATTATACACTTACTAAAATGTACTAAAATATACATTTAAAGGGATGGTTCGGAAATTTTGACACTGGGCCTCATTTCCAAGTGAGCCTTAAAGTTATTTATCAGTGGAGTAAGTTTAAAAAATATTATCCAGTCGTTCCAGTTGCATAGTTCGCCAGTGCTAGGCTAGCGCAATTCAACGGTAACTTTTAGCATGCCATTAAAAACACTTTTACCCACTCCACAGTACACCAAAAGCAAATCAATAATGCCAGACTATCAATGTAAGTGTCTGTTGAGAGAATAATGTTAGAAATCAAACTAACCTTTCATTGCATTGCAATAGTTATATTGTTTTACCTATATTTATAAGCAGTCTACAGCAGCGGCGGAGTGATATGAAGTTACCTAGGCAACCGAGAGAGCCGGTCCACACGACAATCACGCAGGTTTTTTTTATTTTTTTTTTACCATAGGTATTTAGGTAGGTATCTACAGAAACAGAGTATAATTTATGATGTGTTGTGTGATTATGTGTTGTGAGTGGTTGTAAGACATAAGAGTGCACACATGGATATATATATATATATATATATATATATATATATATATATATATATATATACACACACACATATATATATATATGGAATGCAGTAATTTGAAAGCAAAATATTATGATTTGGAATGCCACCGTTTATTATGATCCTAACTGGAATGCCTCAGGATTCAGGGCTAGGCCAATTTCTCTTCTCATTATACACAACAGAGCCACCTATAAAGGCACATGGATTCTGTCTACAATGTATCTACCTTTCTGACATTTTTGAGCTTTGAACTTTGTCCTTTCAGAACTGCTAATAGTGTTGGCTCATTTATGATAAACTGCTTATGTTTTTCCCAATTTGTGAAATTAATGAATCAGCTAAATGAATTAATGTAAATGACAGAATATTCTATTCTGATTCATCTGTCCTCTGTGTTAATGCAGATTGTGTCAATCAAGAAATTACCATTTTCATGCTCACTCACTAAACTCTACAAATGTTTTTACAAGGGTTATGAAAATGCCAACAAATAAAGTACAAGACACTTATCCAAACCTCAGCTCAACGTTAATTGTGTACTGGCTCTGGATGTGTGTAAGTCTTTAAAGCAATGCCAAGGTCGATGTGTGAATCAAGCTCTTTTAAATGAGCCAAATTTCACCTGCCATAAAGCCAAGTGCCTGCAGTCAACCTTGCAGGAACAGAGGCAATGCTGCTAATAATTATTGAACATGACAATTCATGCTGCTTGGAAATCAATGGCTTTCAGGCAATATGTATTGTTGGAAATCAAAATATGCCTCTGAGACTATATTTTTTTATATATATTTTTTTCTCCTGAGAGGAATCGATCTTGGGTATCCACTGTACAATAAAGAACCACAAATTCTTCTTCAACCAAAACAGCAAGAACTCTCCAAGTTCAGCCAAATACATTTGTCCTTGATCCGCTAAAGGCACGAGGGAGGTTTTTCCCTGGGACATTTTCTATTCATATTTCTCAAGCTAACAGCAAAATACTTTTTGTAGCTCTGCTGCATAATTAAATATGGATTTCTGGACATTATATTAGAAGCATTTTCTATGAATACAGTACACATCGGTGTCCCTTTCTTTTAAAGCAGCAAAGGTGAATGGTTTTCTGATGTGTGACATTAGATTCATTAGATAAACTACGATCTAAAATAAAATTCGTGAAAATAGCAATCAAATGCTGATTTTGATCGACTGTGAAAAGACCTGACAGATAGACAGATAGATAGATGACTTGAGCTGTTAAGGGACACTGTCCAATTCCTCTTTCTCTTGCTTTTCATCTTGAAATTGTCATCTACACAGAAATCAAAATCATTTTACAAAGATCATTGGTGTATTTTTCACAGTCCATTAGTGATTGTCTGTTCCAAAAAAAAAAAAAAAAAAAAAAATACATGTACATGTACAATCAATCCGCATTACATTTTTTAATCACCTCACAAATTAAACGGTAACTTCACTCTGTCAGTTCTCTGATTAACTGCTGAAAAAACACAGCAGCAGTGGCAGAGATGCGTCCTCAAGCTAATGGTGAGCAAATAACCGCTGTTAATTGTTATTTAATTTGTGCTCTCCACATGATTGTAAGTTTTTCGAGGAGAAAAGGTTATCTGACGAAATCATTCAACGCATAAATTAATTGAGCTGCATTCGCCATATGCTATGTTAGCACTTCTGTTCGTGGCCATGATGATGATTTTCAGCTTGAGGACGAATAAATCACACCGATGAGAGGAAAAACTGCTCTGTAGGTCAATCGAGAAGGTGAGAGAAGAGAAATTCAGGGTTCTGAAGTCAAAAAGCCATAATACAAGAGCATAATTAATTCAAAATTTGAAACATTAAATTAAATGTGAGAAGCACATGGGATCATTATTCCTAGCGACATGCATTTATCGTTTTTAGCATCAAGGGCATAAGGATCCCAAGTGTCTCAACTTAACTCTCATTATACACTAGAGTACAGTATATCTCCCTTCCTCACGTCACTTGACGCAGTATAATGGCGCGGCTCGCCCTGTGAAGAGAGTCGCTAGCAGCTGCAGGCCGAACGAAAACCCCCTGGTGCTCATTTACACACATTAATGATGCTCAGGTCATCGAGCAACCCGATGGATGCCCTGCCTACGCTGCTGACTGGAGAGAAAGCAGCTATGACTAGAAGGAGCTTTTAGAAGCTGTTAAATAAGACTTCATCAGATGCATTTATGCATTTACCTCTTTAAAATAAAAGCCTCTGGTGGGACATTGTGGTAATGCATTTTTAATTGTGTCTAAATCAATGTTATTTAAGAATTAATTATATACAGTATTAATATTTTCAATTTTTTTTTATTTTATTTTCAGCTTTCACTTTACATTCAGGCTCCATTTGTTAACATTAATTAACTGCATTGGTTATCATGAAGTGACAATGACAAATACTTCTCTGCACGTATTAAGTTAATGTTATATAATGAACAGGGGCCAGTTGGACCATCAGTGCCTAAGTTACAACATAGCCTAGTCTTGACATAAATACTAAGTTACAACTTACGTACCACTGAATATTTTTTTTTTGTGTTGCACCATTAGATTTAGTTGAAGTGTAACTCTATGGGTGAACTACATATTTAAGTAAGCCTCCGATCAGGAGTAATGGTTGGAATAAAACAGCAAACTGACTGAACTGCATCAATAAGCTTTTAGTTCACCCAACAGACTGCAATCCTTTAGACATGATAATGCAGACATTTGCACTTGATTATATTTTAAGAGAGAACATTATGTGAATAAACGTACTTTGTTAGTGGCTCATCAACACAAGCCCGTCCTAAACAACACGGATATGTGTGCATTGGTCCGTATTGTTCATGGTTGATGGCTGAATTTCGCTGGTACTTGTGACTAAAGTGACAAATAAAGGCTACTACTATATATTCAAATACAATCAGTCATTATAAATAAATATAATTTCGTATCACTTCAAATACAGTTTCTGAATGTTATTTACATATAAAAACACCTATAATTTTAGCTACAATGTTAGAAACATATTTTTTACTGTTAGTTACAGGCCTATTCCTATGTTGTTGTTGTTGTTGTTTTTTGTTGTTGTTTTTTTGTACTTCACATTAAACATATTTATTTCAGGTGCCAACACTAACTATAATTTAAGTTTTTTGTAACATTTCTAATTAGCTTTCATTTATTTTTATTTTCAATTTTACTAATTTACAACACCACTTTCACTTTTCAGTTAGGTGGGAAGGTTCCATGTTTTAATTTACATGAAGATTTTCAATTTAACATTTATAGTTACATTTTGTTTCATTTATATATCTATTTTTTATCTTTATTTCAAATATTAAAAAAAGCATTTTCAATATTATACTGTAAGTGAATAATATTTTTTTAGGCCCACTGTAAACAATTAGACCACATTAGTGTAGCCTTTGTAACTAAAATGGCAGTGTCACTCTCTCGTTAGATGCAAACACTTGTCTAATCGCAGCAGACTGACAGAGGACGACACACTGAATTAAATACAGCTAATTGAGTCTCTGCGGACTGGCCAAAAGTGATTAGTTACTGTTTACCCGCTCAAGTTAGCAGGGTTTGTTTAACGGACAATGAGCGAAGCCAGAGGAGGCCGATGTGCCGCACACACGCAGCTGGAAATTAAAAGGACATGCGGCGTAATTGATTATTTTGCTTATCTGCAAGAAATGCTGCAAGCGAGATACCAAGTATTCTTTCTGTTGGCTGTGCCGTTATTCACGGAGCTCAAAACACACAAGAGCTGCAGACGGTTAATGGATTTGGGTTGGGAATCGATCAGCAACATTGGCCGACTGATGCACGCATTAGATTGAGCTTCGCTTTAGCGTAGTCGGCACTGCCGGCAGATGTTTTTTTCCCTGGATGAGGTTATTCGCTGTGGAAAATCCCCCACGGCCATAATAAGATATATTTGTTGGACGTTTTGAGCGAACGCAATCTCCTTGAGAGCCGCTGTCACAGGTCAGCCGGTGTAAGACGCATTGTGCTGCGGTCATCCCTCCCGCCGCAAAGCACAGATTACCAACAAAGACAAATAGCAGGAAACCCTTCAAGTATGACTGCCATCCCAGCCGTATTTTCCGCTTCCTTTGGCGCTTTTGTGTTGAGCGACGGGCCAAAGCGGGTTAGGCTGGGCTTGTGTTTGCTTCACTTCGCTCTCAGATAAGTTTGCGCTGGGTTTTTTCAGCCTGCCACAAAAGGGCAGAGGAGCGTTTCTCTCCTGGACTGTGACGGTAGTCAATGTTCGCGGATTCGTCCCTGAATTCCAGCTGAACCCCAGAGACATGGTGGCCACGGCATATTGATCCAGGATTTGCTCCCTGTAAAGGAAGCAGCGGTGGTGAGAGAAGCTCTACCTGTCATTTTCCGTTTCTGAAGGCTGATGGCTTTGTGTGTGTGTGTGTGATTAGCTCCCTGTGCTAATTAATAGAGTAATTGTGCTCTGGAACCGTGAGTCACAACCATAACAAAGGGCCAAACAGAACACAGAAGGCAAATGAGCCTGGGGAATCAAAAACATTTTTTATTCGTTTTTGGGAATACAGAAACCACAATTGTTTGCCAACATCATTTTTATATAAATTTGGGGAAATAATATCCGTAATATTTTTAGCAAGTCTATCTGTACTTTTTTGTGCTATTTAAGAGCAAAATAACTCTTTTCACCACTTCTCAGAAAATGAAACATATTGTATACCTCTTATTTTATCCTCTGTCACTACATGCACTTGCGCAAGTGTTTGCTCCTCTTTACATTTGGTTGCATATGCCTGATGCAAAATTAAATGCAAAATTAAATTGTTTTAACTGAGATAAAATAAGTTTAAGTATTACAGTTACTAAAATAAACTGAAATAAAAATACATTAAAGCTAAATAAACAAATAAGTCAAACAAAAAAAATAATTACTCAATTACTCAAATGAAAATGTGTAAAAGTGTAAAAACTAGAGGCTGTCAAATGATTAATCGCGATTAATCACATCCAAAATAAAAGTTTGAGTTTACATAATATATGTGGGTGCACAGTGTATAATTATTTTGTATATATATATATATATATATATATATATATATATATATATATATATATATATATATATATATATATATATATATATATATATATATATATATACATATATATATATACACAGTATATATATATATATATATATATATATATATATATATATATACTGTATATATGTATATATATATAGTATATATATATATATATACTGTATATATATATATATATATATATATATATATATATATATATATATATATATATATATATAAAATACACACACATGCATGTATATTTAAGAAAAAATGTTATTTATATATAAAATATAATTCATATCAATTATATATAAATCTATTTTCATGTATGTTATACAGTACATACATGAAAATATTTTCTTAAATATATACAAGCATGTGTGTGTATTTATATATATATATATATATATATATATATATATACACACACACACACACACACACACACACACACACACATATATAATTATACACAGTGCCCCCACATTTATTATGTAAACAAACACTTTTATTTTGGATGCGATTAATCACGATTAATCATTTGACAGCCCTAGTAAAAACATTTCTTTCTTCATCAAAATGTGGCAACAATTTATTTTACAGTGTCCTTGTTACATGTTAAATGTAATAACAGTAAATTATGCATAATTACATGCCCTCAGCCAAATCCTAATCATACCCTAACCCTCAAAGTTATGTAGTTAATTATTATTATTCACTACTTAAATATATAAGTACACATGTATCAATGACATCTTAAAATAAAGAGTAACCCAAAAGGTGATTTTATTTTTATTTTAACCAACAAAAAAAGTCAGCCAATATGTTTAGAAAAATAAATTTGTTTCCATTTTTTTAACAAACTATTTTGACGATGAGAAAACAAGACTCAGTATGTGAAGTTATTTTGCTTCTCAAGCAAATGTATCTTGATTAAAGAATGTTTAGATTTTTTACTGAAAAAAAGCATTGAAAACTGTTTTCTTTTTTTTCTTTTGCAGAATAAATTATACTGATCGTCCTCAAAGGTGCTAAAAGAACCGTAACGGCGGTCCATTATACAGTTTAGTGCATTATAGAGAAATAATTGTTCAAGTATTTCAGACATTAGCAAGAATATCCCAGCGAGATGAGACATGACACATCTGATAACAGAAATAAAGCTTTTAAAAATCACATCGGTCGGTTGCGTGTGCGTTTGCATTTTCCACCTCTTCTCAAGCTCTCCTTTTTCCACTTCTCTGTCTCCGGCGCTCTCATTTACGCCCCCTGGTGTATTCTGTTGTTTTCTTTGGCATGGTTCAGCGTGGCCTGTTAATTAACGCTTTTGTTCCGTCTCGTACAGAATCACTCTCAGCGAAATGTAAGAGCTCTCCATTAGCACCACAGACGCTTCCTCTGCAGCAGAACTTGCCTTCAGCTTCTCTCGTTTGCTGTTATTTTACTCTTCTTCATGTGACACTTGTTCTGTGATAATAAAGGTTATCTTTTACATTTGGCTGCGCTGTAAATGACAGGCGGCTAATCCGGCCACCGGTGCGTTTATCAGTGCATTCCAGCTGCCGTATAATCTTGCGAGCGCTTTCGCCGAGATGGAGAGAAAAAAGCTGCAATGTTTCCATCAATCATGTCTCTCATAAGTCAGAAATTTGACCTGTTCAGGAATGTCGACCTCGGGGCGAGCACAGTGTCGCTCAAGGGAAGCGCAGATGTTCATGAGTGTCTGTCTGCACACGGTAGAACGTCGCTGAACGTTTGCCTGCGAGTTCATTGGATACGTGCTTCTTTCTGGCTGGATGTTACAGAATCTCAACATGAAATGTCAGTTTCAAAAAGGCCATTTGTAAGACGATAGCCCTCTATTTCAAATGTGACATTCTGGACATTTACTGTAAGGCGCAGTTCAATCAAAAATGAAAAATGAATGTCCTTCTAAACCTTTTTTATATATTGATCTTATAAATGTTCTTCTTTATTTTGTGTCCATCCACTAAAAGTCTGTAAATGTAATCAAAATGTTCAACTACAAGTTCATGAATAAATCGCAAAAGTAATTCTTCTGAATCAAGTCGGTTTAAACCAAGTCTTAAATTTGGCTTTAATTCACATAAAAACGTTAATCATTATAGTGTTTGCCATCTTGATGATATTTACACTCAGAAAAAATATTTTATTTATGTATATTAATTGCATATCAAATTTGGATTAAACAGTTCTAACAAACTACCAAACTTAATGCAATGCATATTTCTCAGTCATACATTAATAAAACTGGTAAGAATTAGCAAAACTGCAAAAATTATTGAAGTAACACTTAAAGGTTCTATATGTATTTTTTTTTATAAAATGAATCCTATTTTAATTGCCTGTGTTTGAAGGGGTTGTAATCACAGATTGCAATGATCCACTTTTCGGGTTTTGCTATTACCTCTGAAGGCCAATATTCATATTTATATCCTGCGAAATCCATCAGATGTGACGTGCATACTGCGCTCCGAGCCCCTCTATCCTTATTACAGTCTATGCGGCCAACGGCACTTCAGCTGACGACATGAAGTCTGATAACCCCAAAACGTCCTGCCTCCAGCACAACACAGACTCAACACAAACTTTACATAAAAAAATAAAATAAAAAAAGTATTATCTGCTCAAGCTTGTCAGTCGTCAGGCAAAACTTTAATCTGATAGACTCCGGACGAAAACGCGGATCAACATAGTAAACTCCAGTGAAATAGCAAGGTAAACTACATGAAACATGACATGAATACAAAAGAATGTTCCAGGATAACAAAAAGTAGGTGCTTTAGGATGTAACTTATATTATTTACTAGATCTACTGACTAACGTCGTCATCCCACTACTATCATATTGTTTATAATACACATTTCCAGACACATTCAGTACAGTAATGTCACTTCCTACGATCTTACTGATACACTGAAACTGTTCAGTCTAGTTCACTAACCTTTTTCGTTATCATATTATACATTCACCTGTGTTGACATTGCTGATTGTTAAAGATACACGAATACAGTTAGAGAAATGGCTAATGCTATAGACGCTTTCAGCAGTGACAACATAAACACACGGTACTGCGCATGTGCATAAAACTGGCCCAAACTTAACTTCCGGCAAACTTGCGCAGACAATCCATAACAAGTAAATAACCATAGTAGCTGGTATTTCTTGACAGTCAAAGAAAATAAATGTTACCTGGCCAAACTGAAATGTGACACTACCAGACCCGTTGAACAAAAATAGGAGACAAGATGTTTTTCTACCGACGTGTCTGATTTACCGCAGTGTTAAAAAACTGTGGCGAGCGGAGCGCGGCGACGAGGCTTTATTAGGTGAACATATCTCTCCTTATTAGCTTCTTACATGCTTGCTAACCTTTTTTTAAGGCGGGTCTCCACATGACAGGATGTTGGATGGATCTGTGCAGCGTTATGATACATTCTGCTCCGCTGTTAATGTGTTTGTGTGAGAGAGAGAGAGAGAGAGAGAGAGAGAGAGAGAGAGAGAGAGAGAGAGAGAGAGAGAGAGAGAGAGAGAGAGCTTGCGAATATGCGCTACACGTAACTCTGCAGTCAAATACAACTTTTCCTTAAATTGTAAAAAACACGGAAATCAATATGTGGCGGTCAGCGCTGATAATGAGTTGGGCTGCCACTAATAAATGCATGGGAAACACTGTACCGGATACTCGGATAAACCTAGCTATTTTAATATAGTATCTAATACAGTCAATGCCGTATTATCCAATAAACAGTATAAACTAACAGAACGGAAGTTAACTTTGGGCCAGCTCATCACCATGGCAACGCGTCTGATGAAAGCGTCTATATAACATCACATGTCGCTAAATGCAGTTTCTGTAACATTATCATGGACGAGCACAGAGCATTAGCTCAACGTTAAGCTGATAAAAGTAGGCTATTATTGTACCTGCAGTGGGAGTTTACATTAGTTTCCAGCATGTTGTGTGATGCTTTCGCCTTTGTGTTGAAAGTCTCCTTGTGGCCGGTATAAATGCTCGCTCTTGAGTATCGATCACGCACACGAGCACGATCGCTCTTGTTGCATTCTGAAACATCACTGCTAGAGGCTGCTAAAAATGGCATACAGCACCTTTAACTATGTTTCAGAGTTAACTATTCCAGTAAAGTGTTACCATCATGGCATAGTTTAATAACTTAAATAATAACTGCATTGTTTTATTTACTTTGCTATTGAAACATCTGTATGAACTACAAACGTTTAGTGATGTCTGTCAGAAATGGAAATGCGCTTGACAGTAGCTACAGCTGTAAATAAAAATGTATGCTTAATATTCAATTAGATACATTTACTACATATACATCTTTAATCTCTGATCTCCATATCTTTGTTTGTTCTGTTGTTTGTTTGAGTACAAGTACACAAGCTCAGTATCTGTGCATCCCTAATAAAAATGTTAGAGTGTGTTTTAAAGATGAACAAAAGTCTTTCTGAGTGAACCAGTCCATTTAAGGACATCAAGTTGAAACCTGGCCGTCATTTTTGATCAGTTTCATTGAAAGCATGACCTTTGACACCAAAAAACAAGATTATGGGAGCACGTTGTCCTCCCTTTTAAAAGAAAAAATACTTATTTTAACATTAGAACAGACCCGCCATCTTAAACCATCTCTCTACTGCAGTTATGATATAAAACTGGCTCACAAGCATTTTTATCATCAAGCATGGTCTTGCTCCTCACAGCTGCACTTGAAACTGAACGCTGGCTGTCAATACAGTAGATCTGTCCATGGAAGTGCTCCACGTGGACTCGCCTGATTGTGTGGAAGCCCCTTGAGTGTAAACACTTATTGATCGTCTGGACCGCCGAACTGATAAAGTCTATCTGAGCGCTGGCTCATCAGCTCTGAAGTGTGACTTCTGAAAGACTGGAGCGCTCAGAGAACGATCACACGCACCAAACCATGCACACAAGAGTGCGGGCGTCTGTAGTATAAATGAATGGCAATTCTTTAACCAATCAGATTTTTTTTTTTTTTTTTTTTATTTATTGTACATTTTCAAATTTTCAGATAGATAAGACAATACAATCACAGGACAGAACCAAACATGCATACAAAAAAAAAAAACACTCCTTCAGTTAGATTCAAATGGGCAGAAGACCACATCACTGGGCACAGGCAAGGAAGGTCAAAACAGATGTTTGCCTAGTGAGACATTATAAATCATGTTGATTTTTAAAAAGTGATTGAAAAGAGGCCTCCAAGAGGCTTCAAATTTCTCTATATTTCCGAAAATAGTATATGTAGGAGCCTAAATGCAGTTGTTTGATGAATGATGTGATTTGTGTGTTGAACTGTGATTTGTATGATTTGTTTTGGGGATAAATGTTTACAGTACTTGCAGATATTTATAGAGTTAATTGGGTAATTATCTAAAGCAAGCAAGTTGACGTCATTATCTAAAATAATTATCTAAAATGACGTGTGTGTGTGACGCGGAGCTACGTGCGTGTGCGTGACGCGGAGCGGCTTCGGTGTGTGTGACGAGAGGTAGTGACGCTATTCTCGTGTAATTTGTCTGGTTTGTCCCCAAGTTCAAATTGTTTTTGCTTCACTTTTAGCAACATATTATTAACTTGGTTCTGAAGAATCGAGTTATATTCCAATTTAAGTGCTGTAATTTCGTTAAGTACTTCTGAGTCTGCTGAATCTCTGTAAGTGTCTTCCAGCCGAGTAAGACGATTATCAATTTCTGAAAGGCGCTTTACCCTTTGCTTTTTTAGACTGGACTCTGAATGAAATAATATGTCCTCTCAAGAAAGCCTTTAGGCTTTCCCATAGTGTCGAGTCAGAAACCTCACCCGTGTCATTAAATTTAAGAAACTCCGCTAGCAACTCTGTTAATTGTTCACAAAATGTTACATCCGAGAGCAGAGTAGGGTTAAAACGCCAGTGATAGCTGGGCTTAATTTCTACGAGGTCTAGAGAGATCATCACTGTTGAGTGGTCAGAGATGATTCTATTGTGATGCTCCATCGATTTTACACATGGAATAATTTTTGAGTCTACCAGAAAGAAATCTATCCTGGAGTATGATTTATGAACTTGCGAAAAAAAGTATACTTCATGTCCGTTGGGTGTTTTAGTCTCCAGATATCAACAAGGTCAAAAGAAGTAATCAGATTGTTAAGAACAGAGGTAGAGTTGGCCATGGGTATTCCAATGCGAGAAGGAAATCTGTCTAGAGTAGGGTCCAACACCAAGTTAAAATCACCACCTATGATCAGGTGTGAGTTCAGAGTGTTTGGTAAAAGATTAAAGACTCTGCGAAAAAAGCAGGGTCATCGAAATTAGGTCCGTAAACATTAAGCAGAGTGACATGGATTGAGGAAAGTAGACCAGATACAATTAAATAGCGGCCGTTAGGGTCGCTGATAGTGGATATGTGCTTAAAAGGAACTGACTTACGAAACAGAATAGCTACTCCTCTGGCCCTGGATGAGAAGGTAGATTGAAATACCTGGGAGATCCAATTGCATCTCAGTCGCCTTTGTTCAAAATGCCTAATATGTGTCTCTTGTAAGAATATTATGTCAGCGGGGATGGACTTCAAATAAGAAAAACTTTAGCTCTCTTAACCTGGTTTTTTAATCCCCGGACATTCCAACTAGCAAGAGTAACATTGCCACCTTTAAGAGAAGAACCCCTGTACTACACGTCATATAAAATAATATCTATAGTAATGGAAGCTGCAAAATGAATTTGAAGAGATAACAACCATTGAATAACCATTGAAGGAGATGTACATAAACTAAACATCGAGACAACAAACAAACAAAAAAGACAAAACCACCCACCCCAACCCTTCCATTAGCTTCCCCAAATGAAGCCAGGAAAAAAAAACCATATGAACAGCGGAGCTGCTGGGCAGCATAAGGAGTAAGAGGAAAAACTGTCTATCAAAATAACGATCAAAAAATGTCTTATCAAAATAATATCAAAAAGAAAAAACAGGGGACTCCCACTCAACCTCCGCGAAACTAAGCCAACAGCAAAATAATTGCTCTATAAGCCTGAACTTGTGTGTAGCACACACCCCTTTCAACACAGAACGTTTTTTGTCTAAACTATATAAATTATATTAAACAAAGTATAAACATGTACTTGCAGATAAGGCACAAATAACATGAGCAATCTGACGAATGACATGATCGCAAGCAGTCTGTACAATGTCTCTCTCCATTTTTTTTTTTTTTTTTTGCTTGAAAATACTCACAAACTCGTACTAAAGGCCGTCGGTAAACCACAGAAAAGTTGATTTAAGTCATTCAGCCATGGAAACAGCATTGAAAAACAGTCCTACGCAGCAGATCAAGTAGGTTCTTCAGCAGTGATGTTGTTAACAAATAATTCAGCATCCGTAACTGAGCCAAAGATTTTCTTGTTTGTGCCATGGGTGACAAGAAGACGTGCGAGGAACAGCATTCCGAATCGAATTCCAGCATCCTTCAATTTCCTTTTACTCCGTCAAATGCCCTTCGCTGCGCGAGGACCTCAGCCGTGAAATCCGGGAAAACAGAGATGTGAACACCGTCATATTTCAGAGGCGAGTGTTGCCGCGCAAGCCGCAAGATCATCTCCTTGACCGGGTAATGATGTATCCTCGCGATCAGAATACGGGGCGACCTCCTTTCGGCGGTAAAGGTCCGGTGCAATGTGCGCGGTCAACTTTAATCCCAGCAGGAAAGTTCTCGGCTCCCAGGAGGTTCGGAATAAGTTTTTCCACAAACTCAGTGGGGCGACCAGCCTCCACGTTCTCGGGTAGGCCGACAATCTTAATATTCTGTCGTCGGCAACGGCCCTCGAGATCATCCAGTTTAGCACGTAGAACCTTGTTAGCTGATAGTATTTCCTGACAGGAGGCCTCCAGATCAGAAATACAGCTTTCGTGCTCGGCTTTAACGCTCTCAAGATCTGCGATCGCGAGGTGGTTTCAGACAGCACTGTTTGCAATTGAGATAGAGTTGCTTCTAGCGAATTAAATCTGTTCGTTCATACCGTTATTCGTGGTTTGAATGGCTGACAGGATAGCAGTCGAGTCCGTGGCCTTGTCGTGATCACGATCAGTCTCGTGCTCAATAGGGTTCTCGGCCGGTTTTTCGACTGCGCTGGATGGTGAATCCCCTTTCTTTCGCTTAGTCTTCATCTTATTATTGGATATTGTTGAGCAAACTTTGCGATGAAAATAGTCAAAAATTACTAGTTAACGGAGGCTTGTTGAGGGAGCTCACTAAATTTACGTCCACTCCATGTGGTGCTCTCTGAGCGCCCCTAATCCGTCAGATATTTAATCAGCCAATCAGATTTCGCTTTGACTGCAGCGGGGCCATCTAGCTGGCATATAATAATGTATGTATTTTCTCGTTCTTTGATTGGATGCGCGTACAGACCGCGTACTTTTAATGGTAGTTTCCGCATCTGTTGCGAACTGCGTAAACTAAAATATATATTCCTGTAGATGTATCGTTTTTCAACCCAAAAACGCAGAATAACTGAACTCTATTCAATCTCTCCGGGGAAAATCAGAACTGACTAACATTAATGTAAGTTATGAAACGAATGATTTTGAAGGCAAAAGTCCCGCTGAACTTTTGCAGGCAAGAGTCCCAGCAAAAGTCCCCAAACGCACCAGCCGAACTCACGCGCTCGTTTCTCTTACCAGCCTTTCCCGAACTCACCGCATTAATCCAATAACTACGGTTGCAAAATAAAAACAACAATTATAGAGAGGCTTTGCGCTGATACACTATTAAAATATATTAATTCAGGTAGGACAGAAGGCCTAGGTGTGAATGCACGGCCCACCACTGATATATATATATATATATATATATATATATATATATATATATATATATATATATATATATATATATATATATATATTTTTTTTTAAGTCATGTTCAAATGTGATTATCAAATCTTATCCATCAGGCTTTTAAGGAATGTTTATTTGTAAATCACTCAATCATCATTATATTGCATTGCATTATATTTTAGAAACTACAGTGCTTTGATCATAAAAACATAAAAACATTTAAATATAATCTTACTTTGTGCATACGAATTTATACACATTTTATGCAAGTTATTATGCTATAAAGATTTTATTGATTTACATCACTTGTATCAGAATTGCATCTTACTTTTTGTCCATATATCTGTATTAGCACCATAAAGCATATTTTTGCTCAGTTTGGGTCTCTGAATAAAATGTAGCTGTTTTTTTTTTTCCTTGAATTTCTCTATATAAAACAATATGAGCCATAAAAGCCTGATGTGTCTAAACATACTAGACAAATTCTTAATATTAGTAGCAAATTGTGCTAATGTCTAAAGTTTAAATAGACAGTTCCAAAAAAAAAGACATTTCAGATGTCAGGCTTTACAGGGTTAATGGACTTCAATTGCTTATGATTCCCACGAGAAGAGATAATTCCTGACGTTTCTGTCTTGGAATTCCAGGCCGTGTTACAGACATATGGAACGTTGCCTTCAAGTGCAGCATTCCACAGATGAATGAGACGACCTTTGACCTTGAGCAGGATCAGAATCCACACTCATCTGAGACTTTCACAGCAGCTGTAGTCGATCTGCACTTAAAATACTGCGCATGTGCTGCCCCTCCGTCGCCACATAGACGGCTTATGTAGTTGCACATTATACTAAGAGATATGGAAATGTTTGAACATCCCAGAAATTACACGCTTCAGCTTCAAAGAAAGAAACCCACTCGCAATGATGCCATTTGTGCACGTGTGCCCTGTGGCGTCACATTTAGAGGTATCATGGGTAATAACAGCATGAAGTTCAGCAGCACAGCTCTACTCACTGAAGAATAATGTCTGGATGGTTCGCCCACTTCTGCTGGCTGAGCGGCTCACGGTGTGTGTGTCGGGAGCGTGACACGCCTGTAAGTGTGTGTGGGTGTTTGTGTAGGAGGAAGAGCAACACTTTCATTTTGTGCCAGGTAAAGATATGTTGCTCTGTGTGAGTGTGTTTTAGTGTGTTTTAGTGTGTGCGTGTGTGTGCGCGTGTGTTATGGCGACACAAGTCCACACAAAGATGCCATTATCCAAAATCCCTATCCTTGTGTGGTCATTTTGGGCTCCCATGAGGAAAACAGCTTGTAAATCATACACGTTTTTTTTTTTTTTTTTTGAAAATGTAAACATACAGAAAGTTGTCTGTGATAGGTAGGTTTAGGAGTAGGGGTAGTGTTAGTGTTAAGTGATAGAATATACAGTTTGTACAGTATACAAATCATTGTGTCTATGGAAAGTCGTGTGTGTGAGTAGACATGGATGACTAATAATAACAATAATTCCAATATATGTAAATACATTTGTGTATTACACATATCCACAAGGCTTGACTGACTTTTTCACTTACCAGCCACTGTGGCTAGTGGTTTTCTAAAGTTGCTACCCACTAAAATGACTAAGTGAGGCAGGTTTGTGAGTCACTTGCTGTTGGAGAGATGGAAGAACGAGAAAGTGCAGCTTACTGTATATCATGTATCTATTCTGTGGAAAATGAGTATTTGTAGTGTTTCAGCTATTTCAGTATGGATTTGTATTGAAAAATATAGATTTCTGAAAACACTACATTGCACTTAGTTTATAATTCAAATGCCTTTTTAAAAGACTACAATTGAAAAATGTAAACATTATAAATAAAATTCAACCCACCAAAGTGGCTAGAAAGAGTCACGACTGATTGTTACACGTCACTGCTGAAATCAAACCGCATTTGGTAGTCTGGCAGATGTTAATTCCAAGCCCTTTTTTTGTAGTTTCAAGTTTTTTAATTTTAGTTGAAATTGTAGTAATTTTATTATGTGATTTATTATGTGAGTCCTATGTGGATGCATATTTCTTATGTGTTTTATGGCCTTATTTCAGAAACTTTCTTTTTTTTCAATAACCACGCATAAACAATTTTCTCTCAAAAATACAAACATGTACATACATGTTGCTCACATATTATGGTAGCCCTGTTTGTGCTAAATATAGTGTAATTTCACCTGTGCCATTAATGTGTTTATAAGCAACTGAAAAAAGCACAAATGGCAGAGCATGTCAGACCATCTCAAGGACCTCGAATACACATGACCCCAGAGGGTTAAGTGTTACCCTGTATTTCTATATATGAAATTAATTTTAATACTTTTAGTTTTAGTAAAAAGAAATAACAACACCGTCTCTATAAATTAATTTTTAGCTGTAGTCACAGTAGTGTTGTCAAAAGTATGACTTCGGTACCAAGTCGGTACTGACATTTTAAAAATGTGATGATACCAGCATTTCCCTCTAACATTTTAAGTGTTGTTGAATGTATTCTTAAACACTTCTGATTGACCATTGAGCTCACAAGCTCAACATATAAGTCTCTAATTGTCCATTGTAATCACGTGCACAACGTATACAGTACAGTATGTCTGTGATTGGCTATAAATGATCAATGTGCGAACAGGACGGCTGAAGGATGTGAGAACGCATTCTCATCCTTTAGCCGTCATATAGAACGCTATGGGCCCTATTTTAACGATCTGACATGCAAGTGTCAAAGCGCAAAGCGCAAGTAACTATGTAGGCGGATCCCGGCACTGTTGCTATTTTACCGGCGGGATAAATGCCTCTTGCGCCTGGCGCAAATCTAAAAGAGGTTGGTCTGAAGTAGCTTCATTATTCATAGGTGTGGTTTGGGTGTAACAGGAAATAAACCAATCAGAAGCGCCATCCAACATACCCTTTAAGAGCAAGTGCGCATGTTGCATGACGGATTGTTATTATAACAGCGGGTTTACCAGGCACGCGCCAGGAGCGTTCACAGCCGAGGAGACCGACGTTCTTGTCAGGGCAGTGAAAGACAGAAGTGATATTGTATGGGGATGGGAGAAACCTTCCAAAATCAGCGTTGGTTAAACATTATATACATATGTTTCTTGACACTATTGGGCAAACAGGTCAACCCGCTTTGTGCGCGTGCAAAATAATAATGATACATGCGTTTGTGTATAAAGTCATTTGCGCCGGGTGCAAGATAGAGCCCTAAATGACAAAACGGCGCTATACTGACGCACATGACACACACGCACGCACAGACACTCACACTCATAACGATGTTTATCATTAACCCTCTAGGCGCCACGTGTCGAGTTTACTCGACAAGATGCGTCACTGAATAAAACGGCCGATTTTGTCAAATTGGGTGTCAAATTTCGTTCGACATCCCCTCCACTGGATGGCAGACATGTCATACTTCATCCCCGACTCAAAAAAACGTCATGTTTCTATACAAAATGTTCGAGTTACAGCGCATTGAATCAGTGTGATCTAAAGCGGAGATAGTGTGAGAGTGAGACATTTCACCGAGTCTCTCCACGATCGCGGTGATAGTATTGTGGTGGAGACTTTGTTTATTATCACTGGGTATGTTAGACGAGGTCGAAGTATTCATAGTACAGAAGGCAGCGTGGGGAGTTGCAATAGTATGCATACTTGGCGCGCGGTGCGCGAGGCAGATCTGGCCGCGATTGCGCTGCTCGAATCATCACTTATGATCTGCGCTTTGCCCTGAGCGAGTCATCTTTTGAACTAAACAGGTCTTGTCTACTTGTGTTTGTGTGTCATATGCATAATATAAGCCCCATACATGGAATCAGAGTGCCTACTGCATGTAGTAAATGGAAAATCTCCACAGCAAAAGGCCAAACACTACATGCACATGGTTTGTTCTACCATTTATTAGTAATGATTTGCACAGTTTGGTTATTACTTACTATATACCTGAGCATTCAGTATTGTGCCATATAGCATACAGAAGGTGATGGACATTTTTGGGGGAAAGAAGTGCTGCATTTTATCATTTAAATGTGACTTTTCATGAAAATTCTATAATCCAAGATTTCTGCCACCATATGATGTCATAATATGCAAATTAGATGGGGAAATTTAATCCCTACATAAACTTTGGGTCATGCTTAATATTTCTCTAATTTACAGAAAGTATCTATCTTGTTTCACTTTTAAGATATTGTCTTTTGAAATTAAGATGTCAAAATTCGAAAGTTTTTGGAAAAAATCTCTGGCGCCTAAAGGGTTAATATAACACGTGCTGTGATGGGTAGGTTTAGGTGTGGGTAGGGTAGTCTCATATTACGCTAAAGGATTTATGATGCCTTGGGTTTGCATTTTATATTAACGATAAAGGGTGCCATGTGCGTAGTATAGCGCTGTTTTGTCATATAGCGTTCTATATGATGGTAAAGGATGAGAACGGGCTGGAATGTCGATCTCTCACAGTAGTAGCGGAAGCATAAAGGGAGAACGACGACTTGGATGATCGAGTGAGGAACAGGCCTGCTTTTGTTTATGCTTTATGTATTTTGTTATATTTTATTTTCGATAGCCAGCAGTTCTGTGAGGGACTGCTGGCAGGTATTTTGTTTGTTTATTTCATTTAAATAAAGTTTTATTCTGATTGTTCTCCGGTTCCTGCCTCCTTCTTCCCTGAACCTTGCTACAATCAATATTTCAAAAACATTGTTGTTTATGAATGCGTTTAACAGCGCTCAAAATGCTATAGGAAAATGCTAGAATGATCACTTTTTTATTTCAGCACCGACTTGTTACTGAAGTCGGTACTTTTGACAACACTAAAAGTATAGTTTTAGATTTAATTTGCAGGCTTCCTTGACAACAGCCAATATCAGACCGTTTATTAAAAATTATAATCAAGGTGAAAATATATGAGTCTTTTCGACATCAGATTGTTTGATGTATGTCAAGTGTACAAAAAGAGCGAACAATCAGCCTTTCTGCAGTAGTAGGATAAATCCAAAAGTAATCTCCTCATTGTGTCACACAATCCAGAAGAGGCTTTCCCAGTAAGTCTCCATGAACACAAAGTTAATTTGTGGAAATTGGCGAGGACTGAAGCACTCGGCAGCTGCCGCTGGAATGGGTTTGAAGCACGGACGCGTCGAGGTCACCAGCGGCAGGAGTTATGAAATCACGTCCGCCTGTTCATTACCACCGACAGCGTGGGAGATTCCCAGCGAAGCAGGAAGACAAAGGAAAACAAAAGCATGTCTTTCTCCGCGTCCTCTGGCTGCAGACAGACGTCGCTCGCACTTTCATTTCCTCAGAGCCTTTATAATTAATTTCATTTAGGAGCTGCAGTTCGTTGGATGTTCTGCTGACTAAACCCGTTTGTCATTTGTGGTTTTATTTTGCGAAACCTCCTTCACAGCCCAGTGGCTTCCCATCGCTCATTATACCCCTGTGTGAGTGAGGCTGCAGTTACGCAACTCATTATTAAACACAGGTAACAGGTGACGTGTTTTAGAATTAATGAGCTCACAGTTATTCGCTCACAGTAACTTGGGCTTCGGGCTCAAAGTTTGTCAGGTTACCATGATTCTATTAGTCCCCGCTGGTAGACACTGTTACTATAACGTCATGCGGTCAGGAGCCCCTTTTTTCCATTGCAAAGAAAGTTGCATTCTGGCTACTTTGTTGTTTTAAAAATGACAAATCCGTCCCTGTGACATCTTCCATGTTTCTTCACCCGCTCTTCATCCAGCCACCCGACGCTGTATTTGGACGTAATTACCCAGCGGCATGTAGAGGTTCTCGTCTCAAGAGCATCATTAGTTGAATTAAGGGCGACCCGCAGGAGGTCGATTCATCTAGCAGAAAATGACTCCAATATGCAGAGCATCAAAGCCGTAAGATAAGAGCCCTTCACTCCCACAAACTCCCCGCTAAACCATTAGCACCTCCTCAGAAATAAGCACAAATACAAGCTAGTTTCACAACACAGCCAGCAATTTCAGTTCCAAACGTCACGGATAGAAGGAACGGACGGAATTGATACAACACAAATTTCTAATTGGAAATTAAAGTTTCCAAACAAAAATGACACACAAAATATTCTTTACAGCACCCCCCTAGGGCAGTGTCTCCTAACCCTGTTCCTAAAGGCAAGAGACTGCACTATTAATCAAAATAAAAATTCAAAATCAAAATCTGGATATGGCTCATTATTATCAAATTGTAAAGGCTATGGTTTAATTAAATAAAGGCATGTGCTGTGTGAACAGAGCTAAGTGCAGTACTGTGTTAATATTCTCAAAATCGTAATGTGAAGCAATTATTATTATTATTATTAATTATTATTATATTTTCCTTATATTTATTTATTTTATTACAGTGAAATATACTTCCCTCTGGACAGATGAATGTGTATTTAAAACGGGTCATTTATGTAGAAGAAATGTCTTTTTATTCTTCTTTTTTTTACTTTCTAGACTCGAGAAATGCCAGAAAATGTATCTTTGGCTTTTGTTGATGAAAGACAACAACTCCCAGAATGCACTTGATTCACTGGCCTAGGAGGACACACCTACCAGTAACAGAGCACAGTGGTTAAAAAAAAACAAGTCTAGGCTAGTGAGTCTAGTGTGATGAGTCTGCCCAGGATTTCGAGTTTGCCCAAAATGAGGGTGGAAAGCATGGTAATTTGAAAATGCTACTGGTTTTGTACTAATACAAAGCTTAATGCTAAATGCTGAAGTATCCCTTTAATTATGTTTCTTATTTTAAGATTGTTTTATTATTATTATTATTTTTATTAAATGATCAATTAATTATTCTATTACAATCAACTATTGCAAAAGCATATATTGTTTAATAGTTTTATTGAATAGAAAAAAAAAACATTAGAAACACTTTCGTTTAGGGTCCAATTCTCACAATTAATGAGTCGTTTATTAGCATGCATATTAGGATATTGGCTGTTTATTAATACTTATAAAGCACATTTTAATGCCTTATTCCGCATGACCATTTTCATGACCAATCTAAAGTGTGAGCATAATACTACTACTACTGCTACGAGTAGTATTAAATGCTCATTTTATTATTTTTACAGTAAAATATTACAAAACAATGTGTAATATTGTATTAGTACTTATTATTAATTAACATAGTTATATTAGTATTCATAATAATTGTATAGACATATTGATATATTCTTAAAAAAATATGAATGTCATTGTTGTTATTATATGTTTCTTACATAGTTTTTTTACAGTGAAATATTATAAAGCAAATTTACCTATTTGTATATTTTATTTAGTAATAATATTAATATTTATTATGTGATGACACAGTTTAGATTTCTTACTTATCTAACCCATTCATTTCAGCTTTTGGAGCCTCAACTAACAAGCTGAGTTGATTAGGAAGAGTTGGAAAATGATGGTGCCTTCAGGATCAGGGTTGGGTGTATAAAACTGCTTTATGGAGTTAGATGTCATTTGCCATGTGTTGTCAGATTATCCATGACAGCACTTTACGTCCAAACTGAAAACACATCGGTGCAATAACTGCCCACTATAACAAGATACAAGGTACTAAAGAAACAGCACAACAGGAAATAATAATTCTATTACACATGGAATGCTCAGTATGTTTAAGAGCAGAAAACATGAAAAAGAAAATCAGAATAAACAAAATCATTCCAGGGCTCTAAAAACAAATTCATCCATGAAAAAAAAAAAACAAAAAAAACAACAAAAAAAAACAACAACAATGAGCAAGGGGAGAGAAGAAACTAATGGAGAAAATACTACAGCCATCTGTATGGATCGATATCCGCATCCACTTAGACCAACAAATGCACAGCCGGCACATGATCTATCAGTGTTTAAGGGTCTCTGCAGATTCTGAATATGGACTTCTACACCCATCTGTCTTAGCAGACATGCTGGTGTTTGGCTCCAAACTCACACTGTACAATTACAGATCTCTTCCACTCCATTAATTACCAATGGGGGAATTTTCAGAAGGGCAGATCAATATGTCTAAAGGCTTTGTCTTTAATTATAATAATAAATATCTCATCATTATCTGTTGTTCCATTTCTGTGATGAATGGCATTGGCGCTAATTTAAAAAGGGAAGGAGGGGGTCACGCAGAAATGGCATTACCTCTGCAAACTCAAAACAAAAGCGCGGTGACTTTATGTGCTGTCTCAGGTCCTCGTTCCAGTCCTTTCTACATTTCCTATTTTTCAGCTCAAAGAAAGGTTCACCTGGGTTGCAAGATAAGTCAGCATGTTTTCAAAACACTCGGTCGTCAAAGGGTCTTCAGAAATGTCTTGAAAGCGCCAGGTGGGCCAATTGTGTTCTTGGCACCTACGAAGCGGAGGGGTAAACGGAAGCACATTGTGCTCTGCTAGCTTTTCTAGCTGCCTTTCACCCTCAATGCAGCTGTCAGAACACCAAACAACAGGCACAGCAATTCCCCAGCGTCCTCCCTCTGCGGGTCCACGAACACACACCTCGCTCAAAGACGGCGAGAGCGCTGAGGCAGCGATTCGTTTGGATGGCCGTTTGAGCGCTAAGTCAATGCCTTTGTTTTTCTGTCAGGATTTTAAATTATACCTCCAGATCCGGACTTCCTGCACGACTGCCCGATGACTGTTTGCTGAAGATTACGCCTCCATTCAAAGCAAAAGTTGAGGGACAGTCAAATTCTGTAAATTTGATGCACGTGCAAAAAAAAAAAAAAAAGGTGCTGCCGTTCCGGCTTTGGCACGGATATTCCGAATTACCATAAAATAGGCTTTGTCTAGACGCAACTCAACTCAGCAGAGAATGAAGTGTTTCCCGTCGCTGTCATCTGTTATGATCGGGGCAGCTTTTCACTGGATTTGCCAGAGTTCCTCTAGTTCCGCTATGCAATCGGTTTGTATTGGAATCGGCTTAGAAAACAGACATTTGAAAGGACGAGCAGCTGTTTGGACTTTCCCTCCATGAATAACGGTTTCCCTGCTTTCTAATTGAGACATTAATCTATCGTCACTGTAAAAGATGAATCTATAAATGCTATCATCAACTAAACTAAGATACATGTATTGTTTTTATTTGAGCACTTTAACTTCAAATGGCAAGAATCCAAAAAGAGGCACTATTGATTCAAAAATAAATACAAAATTGGGAGAGTGTCAACTTCAACTTCAAAAGGAAAAATTAAACTTTATATGAGAGGTTTTATTTGCTATTCATTTCTGTAACCCCATAACCACATTTGTGGAATAAATACAGTTTTGAAACTTGTGATTTGATTTGTGTTACTAAATTTGCAGACAAAATCTAGGTAATAGAAGGAGCAATAACAGGGTTTCTGTTTCTGAGGACCCACTGTCCTACAAAGATGTATGCTTCTGCACAAATGAATATCACACCAATGTGATTTTCAAGTGACTCCAAAGAGCTTGATTAGCCAGTTCAGGTGTGTTTGATTAGGATGGGTCCCCAGAAGCAGGGTTGAAAACTTCTGCTTTAGGAACTGTTTAGAAAGATACCGTTCCATCTAAAAACTTAAAACTTTGGCCATAACTAAAATTACTTTATAATAGACAAAGTTCATAATTTAATGAATGACTTTACTCCATAGACAATACAAAAATATAAACCGATTTTGATGATTTAGAATAACTGTTGGACAAGTTGAACCTCTGAGGTTAGACAGGCCAAAATCATATGTATATGTAAAAAAAAAAAATATATGGGGTCAGTGCCTCTTGGTCTTTTAACATCAGATAACGCCCACAGGAAAGTGCTGATGATATTCACTGGCTGACTGTGTGAGTGGATGTCAAATGGACATCAGGTCACAGCACATTGAACTAAATGAATTCAGTTAATCTCTCTGATGTTTCTTCATCCCTGGAGCCAAATTGTGACGCTAATATTCCCCTAAGGGTCATTTAAAACCCTTTCAGTTTCTCCATGTCTGAGTGGCACTTCACTTTCCAGAACTCTCCCTCTATCCCACACATATACTCAACCAACAAGCTGAATCCTGCAACCAAAAGCTGTTTCCATCACGCATCATTATTTGCTTCAGATGTTCCATTTTATACTAGATTTCCTGTCTTTAACAAAGCTGTGCATTTTTTACAATGTCATATGTTTAAGCGAAAATTACGTCATCTAATGTTCCAATGCTGGTGTTATGTGTTCCAAAAAGGACAGTATGCACTATATTTAAAGTCTTCTGAAGTCATGATTTTATATTAGAAACAAACCCAAACTTAAGTATTTTACTCATTACCTACCCCTCTCCTGAAGCACATGTGTCACTTATGTTTAAACAAGTCAAAATATATACACCGATATGGTCACTTATTAAAATAGCAGCTTTATCATTATGCTAAACATCTCACATGTGTTTAAAACAACGCTATGGAGAGTAAATGATGGCCGAGTTATCATATTCAGGGGTTTTTGGAGGCAAGATATTTTGCTAAATGTATTTCAAGAGTGCTGAAATGTATTGGTGCTACCAGCAACATTTGCGGTTTTCCCACCATGGAGATCTTTTGTTTACTGTGATGTATAATGCATTGTGCCTGTGACCTTGTTGGCAAATATCGTCCTGCAATTCCCACCCTGTGAAAGGACCGATCACATTGGTCCCAGTTCAGTGGGTGCATTCATGAATAAGACATGACCCATATTCCCACACAACACAGAACGGCCGATTGAACGGCATGTTTTTAGGGGAAGAAAATTATGTCGGGGCTTAACTGAGGCAAAGGTGCTTTAATGCTAAGCTTGTTTTTGACGCTGGTGTAGTCTGCCGCAGCCTGATATCTTACGGCGGAATACGTATCTTAGTTTTGTGTCATTATTCATGCTCAAACGATGCTGCTTGCCCACTGGCTGAATGTGCAGTGATTACTACAACGCTGCTTCCTTCATTTATATTAATGGATAAATATTTGTTTCAGGCTTTCTGTCATAATTATAACATTTCCATCCAAACCGTCATTCCAGGTGAGGCTTGGAAGAGAGACGGTGTGTTTTGAATAGCATGCTACCATCTACTCGTACTATGTTTGCAGTAGATATACTGGTTCAGTACGTAAGTTTGCTGTATCCTCAGATGAGTTACGGCAGACTATAGCAGCTCTCCAATACTGAATAACACACTGCATTGTGCTCAACTTGACCTTCCATTCCAGTGTGACGAACAGAGTTGGAAGTCATTTTTAATCTTCCTTGACTCATTATTGGATTGGACAGTCTGAGTTCAAGACATAAGACATTCAGTTTTATTTCCACGATGACAAATATACAAGTAATCTTAATGTATAAATCATTTTGAAGAATACATTTCTTTGGTTTTAATGTCTTGGATAGTAATTAATATCTGTTTTATCTCTAGGTTGTTGGGTAAAAGTTCAGATGCTGAATGGGAAATAATAATAATAATAATAATAATAAAATTATTTGAAATATGTAACAAAAATTATTCAAATCAACCAAATTTAGAAACTCCCTGGCCCAAATTTTTAATAATTGTTATTCGTTATTTTCAAAATTAATCAAAGCTATATGCAAATGTGTGTAATAAACCTAATAAAAGTGACCAAAGCATGTACAACATAACTAAACAAAAAATAAAACCTAAATAAAAAAGCTAAAAAAATAAATAAAAAAAGCAGTGATGTAATGGCACAATCTCAATTAAAATCCTTATCCGATTGTAACAGGGACAACTGTGACAATTATATTTATTTTATAAAGTATTGAAATGAATATGGTGACAAATGTTGCATTGGCACCTGCTGGCGTATGTTTCTCAGACCCACAGATGGCAGGGAGATCCGAGTAATGAAGGACATGTTATGTTGTGTGTCCTGTAACATTCTCCCTCAGTCTCCCCTGCTGTTCACATCATATCTTTACAAACAGGCAGTATAGACTGCAGTGTGCACTGTGCCATATGCAGTGAGCACTAGGCCTATTCTGAACATATTCCAGAGAGATTTTGCAGACTTTCCCCTGATTGAGTTCTGCTGTGCTGCGGGGTGTGTGTGTGTACGTGTGTGCGTGTTCTAAGCGACGCGCTACTATTGTGTTGCAGGTTTTATCAGGCCTGAGCTGCAAACATAAATGCTCTCCCTCCAACAACAGATGTGGCCACAAAGGAGCTAGAAGGAGCGAGAAAATAAGAGAGAAGCAGAGGAAAAATGTTTTGCCAATAACCATGCAAATATTTGGAGATGGAAAGCATATTCTTCTCTCCCATTTCTTTCTATTTTAGGTTGGTGCATTCTTCCTAGTAGTAGATTGGTAACTCAGTTTCATAATTCCATTAAAAGATAAGTCAGGTAAAAGCCTTTTTAGAACACAGAGACATTGGATTTGAATGGTGAAGCCTGCAGTTTCACTGTAAAAACAGCGCATTTTCACTTGGTTTTCTCCACACGGGCCCTGCCACATCCTTACAGGGCAACTTTGTAAGAAATGTTTTAAATGTAGCATAAAATTAGAGTTATATTGATGATGCTGAAGCTAGCGAGCGCGAAAGCCCGTTCGCTAATTAGAATATTAATCAACCCGTTTAAAAAGCTCCAAGGTCAGTGAGAGCTGAAGGAGCTTTTACATTTTTCAGGCTCCATCCATGGAAGGCTTTTCTAGAAATAAAATGCTGCTTGGTGCACTGGCCAAATACTCCAGCTAAAACCAAAACACACAGTGACATGTATTATGTTTATTTTTATTTTTATTTTTTTTTAAATAAGTCTCTTATACTCACCAAGGCTGAATTTATTCAATACAAATTTGATAAAAACAATAATATTGTGAAATATTATTTACAATTTAAAATAACTTCAATTTGAATAGATTTTAGAGGAAGAATGTTACTTGAGCAGCAAATCAACATTATAGAATGATAACTGAAGGAGTCATCCGACACTGGAAACTAGAGCAATGATGCTTTAGCCTCACAGTGTCAGCAACTCCTGCTCTGGACTGTGGTTTTAGGTTTTTTTTTTTTTTTTTTTTTTTTTTTTTTTTACCATTTTCCTGTTTAGCTTATATTCGGGTTTGTAGTTTTCTTTGTTGATTAGTTTCATTCATTTGTTCCCATGTGTTTTTTGTTATGCTTTTTTGCCCTTCATCCCTGTCTGAATTAAAGTTTTTAACTGTGTCTGAAACCTTGTACTATCTTGAGTAGATTACTATTTTGAATGAGTGCTTTGCAACTAGCCTGACTACGATCAGACTTCCTACTTTCCTAATTTCATTTCGCTCCTGTAGTCAGTCTGAGATAGCAGCCTATTTTCAGTTTTCCAGCGGCCTTCAGACGGCCGGTGCGATTAACGAACAGAGGGCGGGCAGAGAGCTGTGACGTTGCTAAGATGCTAAGCGTTTTACATTGTAGGTTAGAGAAATTGAATAGGAAACACGAGATGCAATTCGCTCTGTTATGGAGCGCATTCCAGGGGTTTTCAAACTGAAGCGAGAACAAGAAGAGTGTTTGATAAACCTTTTAAATGGAGGTGCTGTTGTGGCCCTGTTGCCGACTGGTTTTGGGAAAAGTTTAATTTATCAATTGTTACCGTTAGTTACGTCTGCCTACGAAGCAAAGTGAGGTAGCAGAGTCTGGTATTACCAGGCTAGAGGAACAAAGAGATGTGTTTAAAAGATCTAATCCTAATCCTAATAGTTGGCTACAAATATTTCTTGTTTCACTCTGGCAAAAATAAGTTTAGAGGCGTGATTTTACCGTGGATGCCTAGATAAACTTCGCATAATCTGAAAAAGTAGTTTACAGCCATAATTATAATAATAATTATAATAATAATAATGAATTACATTTATATAGCGCCTTTCTGGACACTCAAAGCGCTTTACATAGAGAGGGGAATCTCCTCAACCACCATGCCATGTTCACTACGGTATTTCGCTCACATCATCAAGTGTTTACAGCAGGTTTACAGGGAAAGTTCGATCATAGATTTGAGTTTGATGCATGGTGTCTGTGGTTGAATGAGCTAGTATTGCGCATAACATACATCATAAATAAACTTATCTGATTGGCTTAGGGGCAGTGGTGGAAAGAGTACTGAAACAACATACTCAAGTAAAAGTACCATTACATTCCAAAAAATGTAGTGTGAGTAGAGTAAAAAGTACTTGTCCAAAAAACTACTTGAGTAAGAGTAAAATAGTAGCTTATTTAAAAGTACTCATGAGTAGTGAGTAGTGAGTACTGAGTGCGGATTCTACCCCTTATAATAAACACCGTGCACTACAATTTATAAATTAAAAAAATGCACATACTGTAATTCACATTATATTTTGTTCTTTGTAAGAAAGATTGAAGAATATCTATCATCCATCTTTTTAAAATGCATCAAATCAGTACACTCATCACCATTTACATATATATTATTTGGGGGGAAAAGCATTTAAAATTAGGCGAAAAGCCAATGGGCCTGAGCATGCTATTGTTGCACATAAAATATCAATATCCATAACTGTGCAAAGAATTTAAAAACCTTTAGAAACTCATATGATAGTTCAGCATCACACACCAAGAGATGGATTAAACAGAGAGATTAAAAAAATACCTAATTTCTCTCCAAAATGGTACCAATGTTAGTGTTTTGATAAATGAGAATCACTAATATTATCAGATTACCTCAACTAATGCACACTTTAATTCCATGCTATTAAATATGTTACAATTTAAACCTAAATGCACATTCTTCTAGAAGGGTGGCATTATCCCTTACATTTTACACGGCTACTCACATTGTAATGCTGATAATATAATTTGTAAGGAAAATTGTGCATCAAATAGGGAAGTTATATGCAGGAAACTTTTACAAAAGAAACAGACAAACACACTTTGTCTCTTTGTCTTTTAAGTCTCTGCAAAGCTGTTTTATCAGCAGCATCCACAAACAAAAAAACAAAAGTTCAACATGAAAAATGTTTTTGCGCAAGTGCACTTGCCAAATGAAGACGGATCGTATAATGGATCAATCAAAAACGTTGTTTATTTAACAAGCTGTGCTAATTTCTTATTAAGAAATGCAGTTCAAGTTAACGACCTGGTGCACTGATTCTGAATCTGTTGGCATGGCGAGCGCGAGACGCGGCAGTGCACAGATCGTGACGCGCGTCTCTCTTAATGTGATTGTGAAGTATGGGAGCAGGAATTCACCGCATTATGAACTTGTCACGCAATACCCTCAACTTCAGACCAAATGTTAGGCCCTGTAGACAGGCCAGCCTATATAAATATCATATTAAGCAGAAATGTGAAATGTACCTTAGCATATTAGAGGAAGACGTTGATATCTGGATTGAACTGATGCGTGAAGAATGCACTTCCACAACAGTCACGAGTAACAGCAGGAATAGGCGGTTAAAGTTTTCTATGCTTAATTTGATTTGATGACAGTCACAGAGCCGATTACTCGATCCAATCACGTTGATGGATAAAAATAAAATAAAATTAGAACAAGCATGTAACGAGCAACGACCACAAACAGAAGGAAAATAGCGAGAAAAAAGTACCGATACATCACTTAAAATGTACTCAAGTAAAAGTAAAATTACACAATTTTAAACTTACTCAAAAAAGTAAAATTTCTGAAAAAAAAACTACTTAATTACAGTAATGTGGGTATTTGTAATTCGTTACTTTACACCCCTGTTTAGGGGTAACCAATGATTTTAAACTTCAGACAAGTGCCCCTTCACGAGAGAAAACACTTCTCTATTATGCCATTCCAGACTCTGTCTACGAAGCAAAGTGAAGTTTTTGTTAATAAATATGTTACACTGGATTAGGATCCAATTCTGAATTCACCAGCATTACACACATACATGAATCACATTATTTTTACTGCATTTTTCATCAAATAAATGCAGCCGTTGTAAGCACTAAAACAAGTATTCAAATTATTCCAAACTTTTAAGAAGTAGTGTACTCACTGAAGAAAGATACAAACAGACAAAACGAACAAATAGACAAAACACGTACCTGTGAGGGCTGGAAGGCAATGAGAGAGCAAAGGTTAGCGAGTTGTTATTTGTCATAGACCTACCACGTAAAACAGTGAGTCGTGTCGTGGCGCTCGTCTCTCCCAACACTGTTGGAGGCGACACATTCATAAATGGCTTCATCGCGCGGTGTCCGCAGCGGCTGGATTCTCAGCACAGAGCCCGATCCATCATCGGAACTCTATAACCTACAGGTGCGAGAGACAAGATATGTTACGAGAGTTTTTTTTGTTCACGATTGACGACAGAGAATCATGCTCACTCACACACACATACACACTTCATCCTGACAAATAGCTATGAACAGACAACAGACCATCATTTACTCAACCTGACGCAACAGTATGAACACAGGACACAGAAACACAGAAAGTCTGGTTAAGGTTTTTGGCAAATCTGCGATTTGTTTCCAGGGAAATATTTATAATTGCTGATATGTTGGTCTTTTCACATTCTGAAGCCCAGTGCAAACTGTTAAATTTATTTATTTTTAGTGTGTGTAATAAATTATGTATTTTGTTTTTAAAAAAAACTTACAGTATATAAGAGATCAGACTGCATGACAGGAATAGTCTTTTATGTTAGACTGAATGACAGACAAATTAGTTGAGACTCAAGTCTGACTACACATAAATTATACGTTTATTCAAGTGTGCTAGTAGTATACTTCTTTAAATCTAAAAACAAGAGAGTTACTTTCTACCTTTTTTTGTACTTATTAGAGATATACTTTTTTCTTCAAGTCACTTTATTTAAAACATTAATCATTAGCATAAATCCACTGGTTGTGTACATATAGGTGTTAACTTCAAGTTTACTCAAAAGCACCATTAAAGGTGGCATATGTAATAATTGAGGTAAAAATATACAGAAAATGAGCTACACGCATCAAAAGAATGAGAAGAAATAAGTGCAATGATGTCATTAAAAAACTGACAAGTTATATTGCTGCCGAGATATAAACCTAAATTAGCATGCTAAATTACTAGCCCCGGCCCGTCAGGTGTCGTAATACCAGTTTCGGCCATGGGAGGTGGTATGCGGGCGGGCAACATAAACACCAGCCAAACTGCAATAGACGAGTAACTCGTTCAGCTTGTGTGTGTACTTGAACCTGATGTCAGTCATGTGGAAAGTACAGCCCACTACTACAGTCAGGGAAGAGTTCAAAATATGATTGGTTGACATTATGCATGAGGAATACATTTTGGTAAGTTGTAGCATACTGTATCTTCAAACAGTGTTCATGTTCTTTTTACATTAGCTAGTAGAGATGATCGGTTCACGTGCGCTAGGGACCTGTGGTATAACATGTACAAGCCCCAAAACAGTATTTATTGTTTGAATTGCGTAATAAAATTGACAGAATCTGAGAGCTTAACTAACCTGCTTGCTAAGTGTCATTTGCGTGTGTCTCACGGTGAATTCGTGAAAGTTGGCAGCTCTGAATGGTGCTAGCTTGATCAACATCAGTGAATGTTCTCTGTCAAATTAATTCAAACTAACAATAAAAGTGTAACATGAACAAAATGAATACCGTAAACTTAAAATAATAGCCCAGGGTTTTATTTTGGACAAATGCTCCACGTGAAACTGCGGTTTTCCAACCTTTTACTATTGTGTCAAATGATTTGAATAATATGCGTGAGAAAAAGAGCAAAACAGCGCTCGCTTGTGTTGTTTGAAGACGTGAGAGTGCGCGTGGTCGCGGCACAACTCACTTTCTGGAGGTATACTGCCCCCATCTGTTATGGAAAATGGAATATGTTTTGATTTTTAGTTCCAGATGGCACTTTTAAAATATATATAAATATATATATATAGCGCTGTTTTGCTCTTTTTCTCACGCATATTATTCAAATCATTTGACACAATAGTAAAAGGTTGGAAAACCGCAGTTTCACTGTGGAGCATTTGTCTAAAATAAAACCCTGGGCTATTATTTTAAGTTTACGGTATTCATTTTGTTCATGTTACACTTTTATTGTTAGTTTGAATTAATTTGACAGAGAACATTCACTGATGTTGATCAAGCTAGCACCATTCAGAGCTGCCAACTTTCACGAATTCACCGTGAGACACACGCAATATACATACATATATATATATATATATATATATATATATATATATATATATATATATATATATATATATATATATATATATATATATCAGTAAACTGTAAGTTTTAGTTTATAATAGTACACTTGGAAGTACACTCAGTAAACTATTAGTTTTTAGAACTATTAGTTATATATATATATGAAATATATGTATATATATATATAAACATAATATATATATATGAAAACTTTAGATTTGTTACATACTCAAAGTGTAATACTTTTATAAACTAGAAAGTGGGGCACTTTAGTCCCCAGAAGTTTTGAAATAGTTCCCTTCCAAATATACTACTTGCACACTGACATTCATATACTTAACTACATAAAATATACTTGAACCTAAGTTTACTTAATAAAATTAACTTAAAGTATATTTAATTTTTGTAAGGGTGGATATCCTTGACACACAACCCCAAATTTGCTTTTGTCCAAAAGTCTGCAGTGTTTTCCCAGGAAAAGAGGGAACTTGTGAACTGCTCAGTCTTAATCTCAAGGTCATTTTTTGTAGTGCTGACTGTCATAACATAAGAAACGGTGAATAAGATATTTATGCTGAATTTCATAAAGACTGAATGGTTCTCTCACACACGTGTCAATAGCAGCAGTGCAACTATTGCTTCTTCATCTGAAGGTCACCACAACAGGACTGGCACACTGAACTGTTGACATTGTCAGAAGAAATCATCAGCTGTTCGGTGAGACATGTCACACTAAAAGATTCAAGACTGCCAGTTTTGCCATGCCACAAATAAATATTTTATGATGACTGAAATCTGCCTCAGATGGTAAAACTGTGCTCAAAATTATATGGTGTCCACATAGCCAAGGGCATGTGCAGTATTAGTGTTTTTTTTTTGTGTGTGTTTTTTTTGCACTGCAAGTATACTCTCGAACTACACTACAAGTGGACTTATAGGTATACAGATAGTTTACCTGTATAGGTCTAGTCTACTTTAATTTATTAAATACACACAATGTATTAAAGTACACTTTGGAGTATACTTTAAGTGAACTTAACATAGGTGATTCAGAACTTAATATAGGATTTTTATACTTAAAGTTCAGTTTCAGGAAATAAAGTTATTAATTATTTAGTAAGGCATTGGGAAAATTACTTACTTTTTTTAATACTTGTCAGAAACCAAATACAATGAAGTGTAATTTTGTTAAGTGTGTCTCTGAAAAGAACATAACCCACTTTGATTTTCAGTTAAAAGAGAAGTACACTAATAGAACACTTAAACATATTTTTAAGGGAAAAAAGCCCACAGGCTGATTTTTTTTATTTATTTTTATTTTTTTATTTATTTTTTTTTATTAAGGGAAGACAGATTGTCTTGTACGATTCATGCATGTTATTCCAAATTAAAGAAGATTGTGTTTGAAATATTCAAAATGTACACACTTGTCTGCACTTTATAAAACTATTTATGCATTAAATGCAGAAATTATGAGACTATAGATAGGTACGATCCTGTGACACAGTCACAAAAACTTGTGCACATCGCTTATTCTTGACATGTCAACAAACAACATGATTTGTAGAATAAACAAGAACAAGAGGCCATCAGCATCAGTAGCTACATTTACATTGACATGTTTGTTTCAATTGAAATAAAATCGTTCTGATTGATGATAAACAGTGTTTACATGAAAGCTAAATAAAGTGATCGGATTTATTTGCTTCAAGCTTCAAATTGGAAATGTGCTAACTTCACAAATATATAGAGTTTCCGTTAACACTTTAGAATACTGTTCCAGCATTAATGAATAATAATAACACAGGAACGAATAAGTAACTCACTTTTAGCATTCTACTAACTACCAGTACTATTAACTAACAAGAAACTCTGATTAACAAATTAGTAAGTAATAGTGCTCAGTAGAATGTGGTAGTTCACTATTAGCTAATCAAAAAAAAAAGAACAAAAAAAGTCATACCTCACAGAGAACTACTAAACTCAGCAATAAAAAAAGAAGCGTCCTCTGACATTCAACTGTTTTTACTTTCAGTACACAATGTATTTAAATAGTTGTGTGAACACTAAAAGAGTCAACACCATAAGACATAAACTAAAAATGTTTCACAGACATGTGACTAACAGAAATAGAATAAGGTGTCCCTGAATGAAGGGAGGCTCAAAATCAAAAGTACCAGTCAGAATCTGGTGTGGCTACCAGCTGCTTAAAATACCGCAGTGCATCTCCTCCTCATGGTCTGGACCAGATTTGTCAGTTCTTGCTCTGAGATGTTACCCCACTCTTCCACCAAGGCATTTGCAAGTTCCTGGACATTTCTGGGGGGGATGGCCCTAGCCCTCACCCTGCGTTCCAACAGGTCCCAGACGTGCTCTTCTCTGGCCATAGCAGAACACTGACATTGCTGTCATGCAGAAACTCACGCACAGAACGAGCAGTTTGGTTGGTGGCATTGTCCTGCCGGCAGTGTTGTGCATGAACGCGTTCAATGAACGACGTTCACTGAACTCGTTCTTATTTTCGCCGAACGCTGAACTGAACGAATCACTTTTCATACAATGAACGCGAACGAGAGCGGCGCTCACTCTGTCAGGAATGAACGAGCAGCACGCGCAGTTCACGTTCACGCTCATTTGAAAAGTCAGGTTTTACCTCCAACCCCCGTTTTGAGTCGCCGAATCCACCCTCCGACAGTATTGTGGTGGAGACTTTGTCTATTATCACTGGGTATAGACCTTATTCAGAGCAGCGCCATGACAGGTATGAAAGTGAGGCTGTGAGGGATAGACTTACCGTGTTTCCAATGGCATCCGCTGTAAAAAGCTGAATAAAGCTCCTAGATTACTTACAATTTTCCACAGCTTACATTGTCGGGAGTTTTTTGTCAACTGACATTTCTTAGAAAGATATTTTTCCAGTGTTTCATGAACAGAACAATCCGAAAACACATTAAATAACAGTACAGCCCATTGAACAGATGCATGTCTATCCCTCACAGCCTCGCTTTCATTCTCATTAAAAATCAAAGATGGCGCTGCCGTGAATACGGCGTATGTACGAGGTCGAGGTATAGTGTGCATACTTGGTGCGCTCACGCGAGGCAGATCTAGCCATGCTCGCGCTGCTCGTATCATTACTTACTGCAGTCTGTGCTTTTCCATAACGAGTGATCTTTTGAACTAAACAGGTCTTATCTACTTGTGTTTGTGTGTCATATGAATATTAAATGCCCCATACATGGAATCAGAGTGCCTACTGTATGTAGTAAGTTAAGTTGTTCAGCTGGTAGCTGTTCATTTCTTTAGACAAATATAATCAGGAAGATTGTTTTATTATAAATGAATGTAAATGGCATTTTCATCGTTTACTCACTGTTTACTTCCTTTTGAAGGTGTGAAAATGTGTTGGTTGAGTATTGCACATTGAGCAGGGTAAGCCCAAGCTAATTTGACATTACAGTACATGACTACTTTGGTCTGGTTTACAGTTACTGCCGTTCAGAATATGCTGGATTTTTGTCAGTAGACTGATCTTTTCCCCATGAACCTGAATATACCTTTTTAAAGTCCTGGGTAATTTGGTTCATGCTGGCTAAATAAAAGTTTCACTGAACATACAGTATACCTTGATTGCACCTTATATTTTCCAATTTCTACATATCATGATTACACATTATTTAAGTGGTAAATATATTCTCTATCTCAACATTATTTTTCTCCTGGCTATAATAATTGTCTCTTGTTTATTGGTACAATAATTTTGATTAGTTTTGGAGTGGCAGTGATTTGCAGCTGGTAATGGATGGTAAAGAGGTTCTATTGAGTAAGATAGTGGCCTATCTTAAAAAGAATTTAACAAATGAACGTGAACTAGTTCATTTTTAGATATGTGAACTTAGTTCATTTTTAAAAAAAGAACTATGAACGTGAATTAGTTCATTATTATCTGTGTGAACTGAACTTTGAGCTAGTTCTTTTTAAGTATGAACTGGCACAACACTGCACGCGGAGGATCATGTCTGGATGAGCATGCATAAAGGGTACCACATGAGGGAGGAGGATGTCTTCCCAGTACCGGAAGGCATTGAGTTTGCCTGCAATGACAGACAAGCTCAGTCCGATGGTGACTGCGATGTACCGCCCAGACCATGACGGACCCCCACCTCCAAATCAATCCCGCTCCAGGGTACAGGCCTCGGTGTAACGCTCATTCCTTCAACAATAAACACAAATCCGTCCAACAGACAAAACCGTGACTGATCAGTGAAGAGCACTTTTTACCACTCCTATCACGTCCAGCGAAGGTGGGTTTGTGCCCATAGGCAGCATTGTTGCTGGTGCATGTCTGGTAAGGACCTGCCTTACAACAGGCACTACAAGCCCTCAGTCCAGCCTCTCTCAGCCTATAGCGGACAGTCTGAGCACTGATGGAGGGATTGTGTGTTCCTGGTGTAACTTGGGCAGTTGTTGTGGCCATCCTGTCACGCAGGTGTGATATTCAGTATTTTTTACAGTTCGGATTCAGACAAGTCTCTTTGTGTTCTGCCTTTCTAGAACTGTGACCTTAAATGCCTACTCTCTGTAAGCTGTTAAGGTCTAACGACCATTCCACAGGTGTTAAGTTAATTGATTGATTATGGTTTATTGAACATGCATGGAAAACACTGTTTAAACCCTTTACAATGAAGATCTATAAAGTTATTTTGATTTTTACAACATTATTGTTGAAATACACAGTCCTGAAAAATTCTTTCTTCTTTTTTTTTTTTTTTTGCTGAGTTTATATAGACCTTATATACAGTAAACGCCAGAGAAACATGCATGCAGAATGTTTTCTTTGAACTTCAGGTTTTGCGGTAGCTCAGTATATATTTACACGGCATTACTGGCAAAGAATAATTAGCTGGTTAAGTGGATTTGTTTATTGTAGAGTTAACACAAGTAATCAAGAGCACTGTAAAGTTTAAAACTGATCCCATAACAAATGTCAGTAGACCAGGAAGATTTTGAAACGAGCATTTTGTTCATAAAAAATGATAGATCGCTGTGGAAATACGAACTGGAAGTCAAAAGAGAATGAAAAAGGGTGGAGTTTATACAGGTTCATAATTAATAAGAGTAATGCATATGTATAATTAATGTCAAAAGTGAAGATCAAGGTAACCCACTGAGTACTGACTAGAGTACTGTCTCAAGTATTACCAAATCCTTCAGAAGCAATTACTAATTTATCTGGATCAGTATTCTAAAGTGAAGATCATGGTAACCCACTAGAAAAGATTTAAGCATTACCTAATCCATCAGAAGGAATTACTATTCAAAGCCTTACAAAAACATTAAAAATCTTACAATGATTTTAGTCAATACTTGGAGTTACCATACTTTTTCCTTTAGAATACTATCCAAATAACTGGTAATTCCTTTAGATGAAAGTAGTAACACTTGAGTAACTATTAGTGGGTTGTTATGATCTTCACATTAGAATTAATTATACATTATGAAAAAATATTGTAAGTTATTGTATTAGCTAATAGTGAACTACCACATTCGACTTTTTGGTTAATAGTGAATATGGATAATGATGGAACTGTATTCTAAAGTGTTACCAAGTTTCCTGCTGTTGGCACATACTATCCATCCTCATCTTTTTGTTTTAAAAAGCAGACAAAGGCTACGTTCACACTGCAGGGCTTAATGCTCAATTCCGATTTTTCTAAAAAAAAATTCAATTTTTTTGCAAGGCCGTTCATATTTCCAATTAAATGCGACCTTTTGTGATCTCCTGTGTGAACGTGAAATGACCCGTCTGCGGCGGCCCATAACAGTGCAGAAACGCGTTGGAGTTGAGTGTATTCGCGAGCTACAGGTGCGTGCAATGACGTGCATGTCGGATATATGTGACCTGGCCGTTCAGATTGCAGTCGCATTTCAAAAGATCGGATACATATCGGATTTGGACCACATACCCAAGTGGCCTGGGTCGCATTTGAAAAGATCGGATCTGTGTCGCTTCAGACTGTCATGAAAAAATCAGATACAGGTCGCATAGGGGCAAAAAAGATCCAGAATTAGGTCGTTTCAGCCTGCAGCGTGAACGTTAGCCAAAATAATGATCTATTTCGGATCATAATTAACAGACGACCAGCACATGAAGCTTTGTGTTATGATGATAAATAATTAGCAAGCAGTAAAAATGTTCCTCCCAGTGTAAAAATGGGGAATCTGTAGTTGAGAGTTTGAAGCAAGGACTGATGGGACAACATTGTCCTGCACCACTTCACAGAATTTTGCACTTTTGAGAAGGACAACATGCTTGTAATGCACTGGGCAGAAATTTGTTACATGTTTGAAAAAAATACAATAAAATTCATTTGTGTAAAATGCTCAGTGAATGTATGAAGGCAATGCAAAATTCTTCAACCAAGACGTTTCACGGTAAAACACGATCGGCTTTAAGAATGGGACCATGGCCGTGCAACTTTCAGCTAGTGTGATCTGGCCCACTCTTTAAAGCTTGATCACTATGAGAACGAGAATGGAGATGTAACGTCACAGGCACAAAACGTCATTAGAAAGAACAACAGTAGACAGTCGATTAGCCTCGACGCAAGACCGGACTGACGCCAGACGGACGGGACACAGGACGCTCACAGACAGTTTTAGTTGGTGGCAATTGGGAGATGTATACTCACTTCTGACAGAACCAACCAGGACGGGTTTTCCATTTTTACAGACTTAAATGCATCAGTGGTCATACTCTGTGTCTTTTCTTTCAATGTCACTTTTCACGCAAAGAAATGTGGGTATGACCACGGCTCACACATATGCGGCCATTGGCTAACGAAGCCAAGTAGAAACTGAGCATTAAACGAATGTTTAAAATAGTGCTGTTCGGAATCGATTAATCGCATCTAAGTTTGTGTATATACCGTACAACTTCAAATAATAGCCCAGGCTTTTATTTTCCCAAATCGTTAAACTGCACCGGCTTGTATTTGAGACAGGCGTCTATATGAGACCGGCCTTTATAATAGTGTTATTCATTGGAGTCTCTAATCTCTAAAAATCTCCAAATGCTCCTCGTGAAACTGCGGTCTTCAGACCTTTTACTGTTGTGCAAATTGATATTGATTAATATGCGAGAGGGAGAGAGCAGAGAAAGCGTGCGGGTGTGTTTGAAGAGGTGCTAGAGTGCGAGCGCGCTTCAGGCGCGCTCTCCCTGCTCACGCTCTATCAAGTGCAGCAGTCATATATTCTCTCATCACTCATCCAATCAAAAGAGACTTTGGCGACTGCCAAAAAGAAGGACGATCTGACGGGTTTTCAGGAGATTTAATACAAACCGAAACAAAAATACAGAGCCAGCCTTGATTTGAGACCGGCTTTATCTACCTGAAACCTGCAACCACACCCAGGCGCTGTGCAAAGAGAACTTATTTGCTATTTGGGAACTTCGGCTATTTATTTTGAAGTTTTACGGTATATATATGTGTGTGTGTATGTGTGCGTGCGCCTGCCTCTGTGTATAAATGCGTGTGTATATATATATATATATATATATATATATATATATACACATATACATACACACATACACACACACACACATACTGTATACACACATTTATGTACACACATGTTATATAAACACAAACTTTTATGTTAGGAGGATTTATGTTAGACGATTAATTGAAATTGATTTGACAGCCCTAGTTTAAAGAGATAGTAGTAATGAGTAAGTTGCATGGGTGAGGGTGAAGACTTTGTTGCGAATCGAAGGTTAGCATATTAGTTGGAATGTTAGTATTGTATAGCATGTATGATGAACGTTGATAAGATTTAGTTTCTGCAGGCGAAAAGGCGCCATATCAGCCGATAGGCGTCCGATAGATTAGTGGCCGCATGTATAGCCGAACAGAAGAGGGAAGATGGTCGAGGTGCAAGATGATGCAGAAATTAATAAAAATCTTATCAGTGTTCAGCTGTGATGCATTTATCATGCTGGGCTGAGGTGGCGATCCAAAACAGATAGAACAAACATACAGGATCCAGGCACGTGAGACAAGAGAGACATGCACTGAGAAGCAAATGAGACGATCAACGAGAAGAGGAACAAAAGCTACAGACTTTTGGGAACAAAGTGCATTTCATAAATCCAAAGTATATGCTTGGAAGAGAGAACTCTTCTTCAAATTATTTATTGCAAAGCTATTGAGATCAAGAGCCGGATTCACAAAACATTTTTTTTTATTATTATTATTATTATTTTAGTTATTTAACTATTTGAGTTAAATATATACTGATACCTAGATGACAAAAAAGGTTTAAGGTTTAAGTAAATTAAACTAAGGGAAATTAAGAATATTTTGTTTTCAAATACTTAAAGTTTAAATATTTTCAGCAATATGTACTGAAGTTAGAGCC